>JAJIZL010033455.1:374-63756 GCA_023969395.1 Amblyomma maculatum
CGTTCCGCCATCGGACAACAATAAGTCCGCCTTGCGCGGCAACAGCCCATTATGTGGCCCTTTTTTAGGACTGCTGCAGCTGAGGCTCTAAGGGAGCACTTCAGGTGAGGGTCAAAGGAAGTACCTTTGCAAGACAAACAGAACCACCTTTGCAGGCTGCGAGGTTCGAAACTGGGTTTGGGCCCACTGCGGAGGAGGGGCGCGCAGCGGGGTTTACGGAGCTTCTCCCAAACGCACACCCCTGTAAAAGCCGAGCACCAGGCCGGGGGACGCTTGTACCCATTTTTACCGGTGGGTGTCCGGCGGTGGGTTTCGAACTGACCACCTCCCGCAGCCGAGACGGGCGCTCTAACCACTAGGCCACGGCTGCGGTCGAGTTGAAACGAGCCGCCATCTAGGGCAGCTCTTTTGTACGAAAGAGTGAGAAACTAACCGAACACAATCCAGCCCTTGCACATCCGTCTGACGCCTCACGGCGTCGAAAAGTCGTGATCACGCCTTTTTCGGTTGGCAGGTGTGTATCCTTTTTAATAGCGTGTAATGGCCTAATCAAGCCCTAAATCTTATCCTGATAGAAAAGTGCACGAATATTTAGTAGACATCCGGCAACGTGTAAAACGGAAAGGGCCATGGCACAATAAAATAATCAGAACACTGATCAATAATGGCTCTTATTTCTTAACAAATGTGATGACATAATCACGTAGCCGGCTGTAGAAATGCAGTGCTTACGTGTGTATGCCTCATGAATCACTCCGACCATCTGAAATTTTTTTTTCTGCTATCGCCACCACGCGAAATTGAGAAAAAAGGAGATGGAGGAGGGATAGAGGATGATTTGAAAGAAAATGGGGACCACGGACGAAGGTGGCGGCAGCGCTGACTTACCGCGTCCTCTCCTCCCGATTCCTGGAGATGAAAAAAATGATGCGCGAAAGGGTGTTACATCTCGCTCCGACATTACGCTCTAACTTTACTGCTCGCCTTTAAAGGTGCTTTCATCTCACACTGCATTGGTTGCCCCTCACCCTTCTCTGAAGAGTCATCATCATCATCTTCTGGACTATACCAACCGCAGGGAAAAGGCCTCTCCCATATTCCTCCAATTAACCCCGGTCCTGTGCTAGCTGCATCCACTGGACCACTGCAAACTTCTTAATCTTCTCCGCCCAATTGACGTTTTGCCGCACCCTGCTTCACTTCAGTCCATCGGTTATACTGTATTCGCACCATATGCTCTGCCCATTGCAATTTATTCTCAATTTCAACTAGAATGACAATAAAACCTCTGAAAGAGTAGCATAAAAATAAAGATGTATGCACCCACATGACTTCTGATCCTAAGCCTCAGCGAGTTCAGTTCAGTTCAGTCGTTCAGTCGTGTCCGACTCTTCGTGACCCTATGGACCATGTCACGCCACGCTTTCCGGTCTCTCCCTATCTTCCTAACATCACATAACTTCATCTCCAGCGCCTCGAGGATGCCATCTAACCATCGTGTTCGCTGCCTACCCCTTTTCCGGCGACCCTCGACCTTTCCCAACATCAAATCTTTCTCCCGCGACTCCTCCCTTCTCAGCTAACGCCGACCCTTTTTGGTATCTTGGAGTCCGCGTCACTGTTTTCCGGCGGAGCATATTTTCTTTTGTCGTTTTTTAGAATCTGTTTTTCTTGATTCACACGCAAGCATAGTACCCTTCATGCCATCCGTGAAAAACAATGTTTTTCTTCTTTCCTCCTGTTTTGCTGCCTGGACACAAAGCAACGCGGTTACTGTTTCAAACCTATATGGAAGAAACGAGACGCCGTCGGCGCAAAACCCAGCTTCAGAAATAGAAGGTTTTTTCCCCCTCCTCTTATCCTCTTCCAAAAATCTCGCTTCCCGGCGTCATCAGTCACACGTAAAGCGTCACACGAGGATCGGATTATTCGTTTACAGGGAGAAATTGGGTCGCCTTAGCTTCAGAGACTAGCGACAAGCAACCAGATGCCAGCGCGTGTTGTCCGCTCCCTCCGACCACGAAAGGCAACAAACTTGCGGATTGAGGTCAAATTGGACTGAACCATGTTGTTCAAGCCCTGAGAGGGCAAGCGCTTCTGATTCCGAGGAGCAACAGCGCAAATTGGATCATCACAGAGCTCCAGGCGGCTGCTTGCCGGTTGCAGGACGGGGCACGGCGTGCAATGCGCCTCGATGCACGCCTTCTGAGCCATCTCTACGGAGCACGGAAGCAGTATACAAGCTCGCCTAGACCAAATACCTTGGTTTATTAAGAGGTTCATCGGCAAGGACAAAAGACTAAAAGAAAAAGGAACGATAAATTCTCAACACTGTCGACGATTACGACATTCGGTAACGCAGATTTGAGTGCAGCCATCAAAGTATTTTGTTTTTGAAATGGGCTGTGGCAAACAGTTTGAGAGACACGGTTTTTTATAAGTACCATTTGAGCCTACTCAATATTGCCTTCATAACGTGCATCCTTCACGTGGCACTCAACCCTTGTTATGAAGGACGCGCTTTCATGACACCTGCCGCACTACCAGTGTGTCTCCACACAGCATCGAGCAGTGCGTGGACATTGTGAGCGCGTTTTTCTTCTGTACAAACATATTTCTCTGCGTACAATTTGCGCATTACTTAGCCTCTACTTTCAAGGGTATGATGCAGCCTTCGTTGATGACTCCTGTCTGCGGAACTTTTCATGCACTTTGCTACCCTCTAAATATTTCCTCTCCTTATTTGTAACCTTGTTATAACACACGCTATTTAAAACACTTATAAAATATAATCGTATGCTGCCACATTGAAAGACCAACCGGCATATGACGCATCGCTTTAACGAAGCCTTCCGAAAGTCTGGCGCGGTTGCATATCAGACTCCAGACATTTGAGTCTGCAGGTTCAATGATTCTCGTGCAACCTTCCCAGTTGACAGCTATCAAGTTGGTAGCTGAACGTTTAAGCATCAAGTTATATCCACCTCTATGCTTACAACCCACAGAGATATGTAACGATATATCCAGCGCTTTGACGAGTAATTTTCCAACGTTTTAGTGAAGCAAACTAATGCAAATAATAGCTTTATTGAAGCATCTTTATTAAAACGCTTAGAGCATGTAGGAGGGCCACTTAGTTCACCAAATTTATCTCCCCTTGAGCTTAAGCCGCACGTTATATTAGGAGGTGGCACTAGTAAATTTGATGACTAAAATGAGAAAAATAGTACAAGTTGATGTAACCATTCCAGAGTATTTGTCCAGAGCATTTGTGTTCACATACAATGGTAAATAAACAGAACCGTGAGCGGGTCTTTTGTTTTCTTAGAATCATACAATAGTATCACTGAAGTGTACACCTAAACACCTACGAAGGAAGCAGGAGAAAAAAAACAGAGGGTACCGTGATGAGGTTTCTGTCTACCCGGGCGATCATATTCACTGTTGAGCCTCTGCCTTGAGTTGCTGCATTCCATGCGAGATTTCAAGTACTAATTTGTAAGGGCAGCACGCGAGAAGATATGGCATCCGCTTCGCTCAAAGAATATAAACAACTGCCGAACCTGTACAGAAGGAGAGCAGTTTGAGGAACGCCGATACTGGGCTCTGCAAAGATTGGGCAGCGCGGAACAACCGTCTAAAAAGCACCTCGATAAAAATGGCTGAGTGGAACGAGAATGATACGTATATTCAGACGAAGCAAGTTTGGTAATTTTGCAACCAGCAGTATAACATTTCTAGTCTATTCCTAAACATTACGGGGAACACTTCAGCTCCACCTATAAAGGAGAATATACACCAAATTTGGATGCCAATTTTCTTCTGGGTAAAGATGCGAACGAAATTTCTCTATGTGGATCACCACGTAGGTTTCGCATCCGACCACCAAATAATTTATAATTGAATTTTCTTTCCTCACCACTTTTCGTTCCGGTTTCAGCAGCCGGGAGCTGGATATGACCTCACAATCAAGTCAAGGTCAAGCGCGGCATGCAAAAACAGCGATATATTCACTGACTCCACTTTTTGTGATTCCTGTCCTCTAAGCAGACTAGCTTTAGCGCTGCAGTGAACCTAGACTTGACTTTATAATCACAGTCATCGCTCGGATGTTTATACCGAAACCTACAGAGAAGAGAAAAAATTCCATTATAGATTATTCAGCAATCATAGGCTAATATCGCGTGTAGATTCATGTACAGTAATATCTTACGCACCATTAAAAACAATAAAACAAGAACAAAACCCCCCAAAACAAGAACACCAAGAATTAGGGTATCTATACTCTTAATGGTATATGACACTATATGATAGACTATAAAAACCAGTCCACATATAAAGCTCCGTCTTATTCGAGCCGTATGAACGTGCTTGCTGGATAACGTTATTGCAAGCGTCCTGACAGGCTGATTCAAATATCACCCTCCCGTATGAGAGGAGAGGCCCTAGATGGCAGCTCCTGCCAAACTAAAGTCGGTCAACCATATACGTCAAGTTAGTGCTAGGCCATGTCAGTTCTCTACTATCGCCTGCAAGTGCTATCCTCGTGCTCCTTTTTTTTTTTTTTTCACAATATCAACGCCAGCAGACGGCCATTGACGCCTACGCCGGTGCTGCCGCTGACACCAAATTTTCGGCGAAGGGGTCCTTTAACGCTGATTGCTTACCCATAGCTGTGACTGGGCTTTTACCGCGACGCACCTCTTCATCAATCACTTTCTTCTGGGCTTGTTACTTAGCGAAATATTGTCCTTCCTGCAACAAGGCAGGACGAAAATCTATTCTCACTTCCGCCTCTTTATTTGCCCTCTTTCTTCTGCGTTTGCCTACTTGGTGTTCCTTGCTTGGCTTCCTCAAGTAATGACTGCTGAGCCGGGATTATTCTAAACAGGCTTTCTTGCAGACGCTAATTTACTAAAGGTTTCGCCCTACATTACGAGCTACATGATTGTTCAAAGTCACGCTTTTTCTACGAAAAAGAAGAAGGCAGCAGCACTTCACCCTGGAGCTCAATAGTGGCCTAAACAGGGCAAGATACAGTTCAAAGCCCATCTTAACCATCCCAGCTCTTTTCAGTCTTTTGTAGCACATGCCATTGTCAGCGTTCATGAGATGCCATTGAGGAATTTTCAAAGACCAAAAAGGCATAATTATTTCCTGGTTATGGCGCGAGATATCTAAAACTCTAAAGAAAAGCGTTAGGGAAACTCAGCCCTGAAACAGCGCTTTGTATTCCATCGCACAAGCAAATATAAGGCCTAAATTAACCTAAATGAATTCTTGGGATGCCGACAGCATTACTACGCAGTATTTCTTGTACAGAAGAACATTTCACAAGCCAAATATATTACAGGTCACCGCAGGCCTGTTAAGGATGACCTGGAAAATAGAACAGGACCACACTAAAGGTTTATGTTTTCCTTTTTCTGTCGCAGTGAAACGCATCTTCTCTCTCTCTAAAGCTCAAATTCAGTTCAAAAGCCAGTCTTCATCAGCTTAGGAATCAGCAGAGAAAGCACTCCTTTTCACTCAGCCCACGCAGTCACAAAGGAAAAGTGGACTGGCGGTCGAGTGGTTTTCTTCCCGCTTCCGTGGTTTTCAATTATGTTCCTTGGTCAGACCAGCCTGGACAGAGAAACAAAACGTATTTATAGCAGTTTTAGAGGGCGTAGCCTTTTGTATGTCCACAATGTAACAAAAGTCATACATTGAGGAGATATAAGAGTACCGACTGTAGCTGAGCGGACACCTTCTATTGTTTCCAATCGTTCAATACTGTGTTATTTCGCTCCCTTCTAGCTTTTACGCGTTGTTATTGCCGCATGCTAGTCGTTAACAGCATTATGCCTTCTAAAAGACGGACCCAGACAAAGGGCACAATACAAGGGCTGCAAAACATGTGGATGTTTGATGAAACGATTCCCGCCAGTGGACAGATTTTATTGCTACCTCGACAAAGAGAAGCTGAATCCGTTGTTGTTAGACTGAATTCTCTTTCACGACAAATTCAGAGAAATCAGAGTGTGCAGTAAGTTGCCTATGCAAAAACTTTAAAGCGTGACGTACTGTACACTTATTTTTTAGCAGACATATGGAAACAGTAAGTTGCTACTCTGTATAGCGTGGCCACTTTTGAACAATTTGAAAACATTTTATGTGATCTCAACGTCCGATTCTGATCTCAGTTAGTTATATAAGGAAAACAATTTCATAAGGAGTCATCAGTACAAGTAAAAATTTAAAATATGCTTTCTTATAGTTTATTTTACTAATTTTCTTCAGTCATGCTGAGACATACAATTTTCACCCCTTGGCCAAACGCGTGAAATTACCTCAAGGATGAATTTGTTCTTAGACACGAATATGTAGGCGATCCTTAGGGACAGAAATGTTTTGCAGTACTAGGTAGAGCACACCTAATAAAACTTTTTTACAAAACCGTTGGCGGAATAGATTCTACGTATGCTCACAACGTAACGCTTCATTTTAAACAGGAAGAATGTCTTTACTCTGGGCACCATGTGGAAACTAAGCTGAATCGGAAAGACTAAGTTATGCAATAATGACGCTGTACAGATGAGTGTCTGCCCGAAGGTTGCTAACAAAGCCCGCGCAAGGTTGAATTCTCCACTCTTTTTACTGCGCCGTTTGGATCAATATCAGGCGCACCGTTCCAACAGTATTACGAACGGTTTACTATACACAGAATGTTATAGGACATATTCTCTTATTACCCGCATGCACTCGTTCCTCGACTAGCACGCCTCTCTGTAGCCAAAATGGGAAATATGCGGGGTTGATCATTCCTGCGCTTTTGCCAATACCCTCCTTTTATGTGACGGCAACCTGCCACTGGCTACATATACCAGCATCTTTTTGTCCTCTTTTCTTTTCATGGTAACTATCATCGTGTTACACATTCCGTTACTTACAATACATCTGGCTTCTTGAACACCAACTACCTTCCAGACAGTTTCTGTGGTCACGACCTGCCGTTCCACCATCCCCATTTCCTAGCCATATCCTTGCTCTGAGCCGCTCTCTAGGATTACAGGCTTTTTTCACGATGTTCCCTGTTCTAGTTATCCAGTAGCGACACTCAGGATGGTTGCCTGGCTAACCGCTCTCCACTTTAAATTTCTGTGCTCTCGCAATATTTCCTGCTTCTACAAACTGCAAGCGTCCAAATGGTTAGCGTAGTAATTACCCCTGCTGTTGCTCACTACTGCTCTGACGCGAAATGTAGGGAAGCGGCCTTCATCAGCTCTCGCTGTAAACACTTGGGGACACAAGGGAAGAAGGCGTAAAGGCATGGATATAAGAGAGACAAAAAATATGTGTAAAATTCCAGACCGGCCTCAATAGAAAATAGAAAACTAATTTTGAAACCGTGATGTGGTGTTTGCAGAACGGTATATACGAAGATTTGACACACTGAGTGAAAATTAATTTATACATCGCCATGACAGGAGTGCGAGTGCCCCTCATATATGACGAAACAGAACCTTTTCTTCCCAACAGCTTGAACACTAAATGCCGGCTGAGCATGTTGTGCACATCAGGGGCACTCAACGTGCTTCTGCATATCCTAGTAACATAGCATAACCTCTCAATGATATTCTATAAGTACGATACTCTGAAACGTATGAGAGGCGTTTTCTTGACCTATCAGCTCTCTAATTCACAGACGCACACATCCGCTTATTTTGTAGGAACTTGTCTTCAGTGTACCATGGTTTCTTCAATATAACCTTCTCTTAAAACAATTTTATTATTCTTCCCGTTCGTTTGAAGCCATTGTAAGTATTTGTGGCAATCGCTGCCGAACACGCAAATAATCGTTAAGAGATTAAATAAATTCAAACTCTTTTGGTTTGAAAACCGGAAATGCAATGACGGGGATTTTCAGCTTCGTCTGTAAAACTTCCCCTTATTAAGCGCTCTTTAGAGACCTGAACACACCTGTGGTGTGAGTCATCTAAGTTCTAACCGCCGTTCCCATGTATCAAGCTGTTAACAGGAAATGAAGATAGTTTTAAGTTTATGAAGTTTTCCGTTCCAAAGCAACTCAGGTTATCAGGGACGTCGTAGTGCAGGGCTCCAGTAATTTCGGCCACCTGGGGTTCTTTGACGTAAACTGACATCGCACAGCACGCGACCGAGATGCTTTCCACCTCTATCGAAAAGCGGCCACCGTGGCTGGGATTCGATCCCGTATCCTTGTGTGCAGCAGTAGAGCGCATCAAACGCTGCACCAACGCGGAGGGGCGAAAATTAAGATAACAAAATATTTCTCTAATTCTTGCTCGATAGTGGAATGCTATGCCAGTAAATCATGAAGCCGAGCGTCTTTGCCATACGACCAGGCTTAGGATTCGAGAGGAGTGGTAACATATTATAAAAGTGACCAACAAGCGTTCTTTCAATGGCTATCGGCACTGTATGGATTCTATTGTTTTGTCCTTAGCATTAACAATGTACACATTTAACTCAGAGCGAAGGGTAAATATAAAATTTAAAGCATGTAATATGGAAAATGGGTAGATAGTAAATTATGAGCGATTACAAACATACATGTATTCTCTATAAAAATTAATATGAAGTTAAATTACATAATTAATAATACGCGTTCTAAGTTCATACACAACCTCAGTTCTTCTCACTTGCCTAATTTTGATGTTACAGGTCGAAATGTATGTACTCAATTTATTATAATATGAAGCCTACGTTTTATTTACCAGAAACTGCGTGCAACAATTCTGTCGGTATCACATGATTTCAGTCACTTTCTGAAAAATAACTTTTTCCCGCCTTTATTTTTGTGCTTGAGAGGAATAAATGTTCGGTTGCTTTAAGGTTCTAGTCCACGAATTTGTACATTCAGGTGGCAACGCCAATCTCGTTTACCGGTACTTTTTTTTTGTAGTTTCTTTAATTATAATTTCTTTAACGAAACAACACCTACTCACGCAGCCTGAGTTCAGTATAAGACAACAATCTCCAATAATTTGTTCAGTCGGCAAAACGTACCAGGACTAAGAGCGAAGCAGGTCTGTTTTGACATAAAACAGGCCAGGTCGACCAGCTTTCAATTTTGGCGACCATTTTGACAAGGTTTTATGCCTGACAGACCAGAGTATATGCGGCACGATACGCTGTGCTACTTATCCTTTTATTAACGTGCAGTGAATATATGCTGCCAGGATAGACACTTTCTATGAACCATATTTATTGCTTCAGTTCATCGGAGGGTTCTGTAAAGGAGGGTGATGGTATTATTACATTAGGGGAAAGAAGTTTGCTGATTTTATGAAGTCCCGGAGTGAGCTATGATGTGGTCTCTGCGTCCAGGCTATATATATGCAGCAGCATTTCTAGTTGAAATACCCGCTACAGTCAGTTGCCCGATTCTTGTCGGTCTCAGTGCTGAGAAGTCTCGCAGCAAGTGGTGAATGTCGGCTTCAAGGCTTTCGCATTTGCATATCGGTCAGGCACTATGGGCGAGGATATAATTAACGGAAAGGAGGCCGCGTCCTAGTGACTGCAGGAGTGAAGGCAACCTCGACACGACCAATGGATCGAGGTGGAACCTATTGCGTCTGCTGCTGATGACAACGACTGTCTTTGAGCTGCTAAAATAGGAAGCAAAAAACGGCTTTCCTTGCTTAATTTCTTCGCTTTCAGTGTGGATGCTAACAAAGTGAATGATCTCCTGCGAGGGCCCACTTAGGGCCTGCAGTATTTTCAAAATAAATTAATTCATTAAGGAATTTGTTCCCGTGTCCTTTGTTCATAATTAACATGTCGACCATCTTAATCTTCCTCGGTCACGTGACTTTGGGGAATCGTGATGCCACACAGGATGGACCAGGTGGTGGACTATATAGTATGCGTAGTCACGTCGTGGCTAAAAAATTATTACAATGTTGTAGCTATGTTCACATAACGTAGCCGCCATCTTGAATCAGAGAACGACGGAGAAATGGGCAAAAAAGCGGCAAGTAGAGCTAAGGCTTTTAGCTAATATGCTTTTCCACAAGAGTAAAATTTACGCCAAAACCTTGCAGAGACAAGCGTGAGGCCTAAATTCGCACAAGTCAGATGCCAGTGCACGTTGTGCTTTCCAATTTCCGCCGCAGTTGTGTGCTCGGCCCATGATCTTGCCGGCTACGAAACAAGGTATGAAATGGGCAGCGTTTCACTCAGTGCGAAATGTACTGGAACGACATGCCCGTTTCAAGAAATTAAGTTTCAATAAAGCAGAAGAAAGCCACAGGTGCAGAAAAAATAAATCTGAACTATAAATTACGACAGACTCCGAATGAGAAGAAATATAGAAGGAAAGTAACAGTGGTAGGTAAGGTCGGTACCGCCTGCATATATGGGCAGAGCGAAAAGTGACAATGTGTGAAAATCAAGGCTGCCTGAGCGGAACGAAGGGATAGGCGGTGTAGATAGGAAATGGGGAGGAGAAATTGGAGTGAATGTCCAAGGAAGACTATAGCGCCACATCTGAGAGGACAGACAAGAGAGACAAAGGGAAATGGGAAAGAATAAAGAAGAGAAATGCAGCCAAGGAGGGCTGTCATTCGGATGGCGCAGGAGAAATTCTATCCGGCCTCTTCACCGCTGTGCTTCCTTTCTTCCAGTGAAAACAGGGAACAGGGAAGCGCTGCGCACATCCTCAATGTAACGGATTGGCCCACAGGGTGAAGGCGCCACGGATTGAAGAGGGCGAGTGAATAGAGTACGCCGCGAGGAGATAAAGAAGCGTGCGGAAAGAAGAGCGAAAGGCAAGACGACAAAGCTCGCGACGAAGATGGTCTCTATAGGAATGAGAGCACGCAAGAAAAGCGTTGAAAAAGTGTGGCTCCTGTCGCGAAGCAGGAAGAAGCCGGCAGGCCCGCGAGCGCGGATGAGAATGATAGGATGGGGGCGGGGACATGTGGGAATAGTGCGTCGAGACGAAATAGGGGAGACAGGAGCAGGGAAGTAAAAGGTTTTCGCAAGAAGGGTGAGTTGTTGCGGAAAAGACGACGCGACGCGGTCGTCGGCGGGGAGCGGATCTGTCGCGTGTCCTTTGTGTTTGAATATTGGCTACATTGAAAACACTCGCGGCTCTGTTTGTGGATTTCGATTCCAGCGCCAGGAGGGGTAGGCCTCTTGGTTTCTTGCAGGACGAGCTGGAATCTGCAAAGTTACTTCTTTGAAGACCAGTATAAATGATATCATTATTTGGCTTGGTTGTACGCTTTCGCTATATTAAAAACACACAAGGGTGCTCTTGTTGATGTAGAGGAATACAGAGACAGGCCAGCAGTTTTGTTATTCCTCTGTGAGCTGTAGAGACCACCTCTCAGGTTACAGCACTGTGAAGACCGGTTTTACATACTGTTGCTTGAATTGGGCACTTGCACACACCACAAATTATTGAGATGTACTTCGCGCATTACACGTTCGGCAGGTATGTTATGCAGAATTTTATTTTTACTTATCCGCAATATTTTGGTGGTACAGAATTCTGAATAAATTACCTACGTTAATTTTTTGGTAAAAGCTTAAAAACTTGGGGTTAGCTGATAAGGCAAGTAGTGGGGCTCCTGAGACATTCGTGGAAGCCCATTAGAGTGGGCAGAGCGAAAAAATATACCTTCTTTTGGAACATTTACAACACTTGAGATGCATTATCCACACGATGCGATTCAGAAGAAAGTTGCTTAGGTTCCAAATTCTTTTCAAAGGCTAGCTATACGGGGTGTTGCCTTCGGTAGAGTAGATTAATTGCTGTAGTATAAATATTTACGTTCAGGCTTAGGCCTGAGTGAAGAGGAAAGGGCTGGACTTTCGCATGGCAGTATAATGCAATGGCATCTAGTGGCGTCGAGTTGTGTGGTATTTATTATGTTATTGAGTCAGTGAATTGCTTCCCTTGATTAAATAGCAGCCGCGTCGCATACAGCAATCCCATAAGATCATTTCAGAATTTTGTAACCACATTCGAAGGAAGAGATGAGCTCTTGTGATGAGAGCCATACGTATTAACTAGCAACAAAGTAACCACGGAATCAAGCTGTCGCCTTTACCGTTTATCATTTATCCTTTGTACGCTGCTTATCAAATAAAAGATTCGGAAGTGCAAAGAAGCGACGCTCTCTCAGACACTTCACAAACAAACCGACCACAAGTAGTGCCGGTTTCGCAAACGTTATATGCTCGCCAGTGAAGTTGACAGCTTGAAAGCCGCCAAAAAGCGCCCTACATAAGTTTGTTACTTGAGTCTTCGCCGGTGAGGCGCCGCCGTGAATAAAAACTACAGTAAACAGCATTTGTTTTAAGCTCAGCGTATGACATGTCGGTAAACTATTAATGCTTAGGGCCAAGAAAGCGGCGCCTTTGACTACGCCCGTGGCGTAGGGTAAACTAATTTCTCTTTATTGGCTTGCCGCATGCAGTCACACTGCGCCCCAATCCGCGCACGGCTACCTGTAAACCTTCACGGCGTAGACAATTAATTTCCAGTAGAGGCACCAGCCGACACAGGCACCGGGGACCAATTAAGGTGTGTCAGTCGTCAGAAGTTCTATCGCTGCAGTCTTGCTAAAGTCTTTTCAGGCAATGCCACGCAGCTTTGTTAAAAGTAAGTGAAATATAAGCATTACATTTGCCTTATCCCGGAAGCTCATCCCAGATAGCAAGGTTTCTGATTGGTCGGAGTTTTAGTTGCTGTAACAGCAAAGAGCAGTAATCGTGAAGCAATTTTTCAGGGAATTCGCTTCCTCGCATGACGGAAAAACCTCGAGCATCTTTGCCGATAGGTCACCATTGGGTTTCATGGCACTGCACGGATTTACTGCAAGAGGCGTAAGAAAAGCACGGAGCAGTAAAGCTTAGCGCAAATGGCTGCGCTTCGTTCCCCAGGGTCATTGGCACGGCACGCGACTCCCGTTGCGACACGCGCCTAGAAGAAGGGAAATTACACCTTCCCACACACAAACTCGCATGAACGCAAGAGGCTCACTTCTAATACACGCACGCACAATGCGCACGGATATGAGTAGATAGAAGAAAAAAATACCTCGCAGAGGTTGGTGACCACAAAATCCAGGCGAGCAGTCCGCAGACATCGAGTGCACTTGTCTAGCCAACAAAGAGAAAACGAAGTCGTAGTCGGGTCGCCCTGGGACACATTTCGAAAGCACGAGCGATTTACGGTTCCGACATTTAGCCCTTTGCGTCTCAAATAGTTAAGTGTGCTAAAAAAAAAGAAAAAGGGGGCATTGAATGCGTATTCATTATTTCTTTTTTTTTATTAATATTTATGTAACACCATTATATGTGTAAACGTTTTGCCGACTCTTCTCAAACCGCCACCAGGTGTTCCAAAATTGGTCAGCCCTCACTAAACCATGCCGTTTGTTTCGCTTCCAGCAAGATATTTGCTGGCAAGTTTAAACGATTTTTTTTCCCCAGCTTTTGTGCCAGAATAGAAGAGCTGGGTTTGAAGATCTGCCGAGTGTAATTGCAGGTCTTTACCGATTGTGTTTATTTATATCTTTATTTAATACAGGGGATCACATAAGGCAATATATGAGGGTGAAACATTCTGCCACACCCCTTTGTATTATTAGCGTTTCTCCTCGTACGAATCTAAGCAAAGTAACACATTCAAGCATAATACATTTAACAGCGCACAATGAATTCATTTTGCCATTCCTATTGACAAAACATTTACTGAGAATAAAGTTCACCATCGGAAATTAAGCCTACAGCTTCCTCTTGGTCTGTACCATCATCGCGTATGGTCCTGCTTCTTGGCCGTTTTATTTTGTGCCGGTCAAGCGAGGCTATCTAGACTGTCCCGTTAGAACCATCTCCTGACACCAGCGGTGATGCATCACCCCTTTTACTCAGTGTACCTCAGTTATGGGCGCAACAATCCAAACTGGCAAATCATTCTTCTGACTCGTTTTGTTAGCGATCTTCATTGCGGTTACCAAAACTTTAAGGAACACAGATTGATAACGGTCTGTTAAGAAACATTTTCATTTTTCTACTTGTTTTCCGACCGCACAGGAGAGAGTTTGCAAGTAACCAGCGACGGCTCATCAGTGGTCGAAATTTTCAGTGACGAGTAAAGCAGAAGTTAGCCACAAACGTGCTCGCAAAATCGTATTCTTGGCAGATAGTAATAAAGTACGGATGGTAATAATGACGTCATGACTAAACATAGTGTTTCAAACAAGATTTCCTTTGTAATACGGTTTGACGGTGCCCTTCAAGGATTTATTCAGGAAAGACAAATTTACTATGAATAAAATGCAGCATTAGGCTTGGAAGTACGCCACCTAGTCGTAAGAGAGCCTTTTTCTTTTTCCGCCTAATTGGGTCTTCTGCTATATATGAAACGAGGCAATGCGCAAGGCAGTGAAGAGCATATGTTACCAGTGCGCAACATTGTGCTGAAATGCCATATAACTTCAGTTCGTATATCTGTTTCTTTTCGTTTGACTTCATGCATTTAAATGGCTCAGAGAATGTCATCTGATCCTTTATGAAATGATAGCAAACAAACAAAAAAGAAAACCAGCTTTTGTGGCTGATGATAATTTAGTCTCCATATTATTGCTTATACCTTCACAGCATTCACTCACCGCTCGTTATGATCTTAATAATCTCTACTCAGACAGCAACCGGTAATTCAACAAGAAACGTTTCAAAATTTTGAAGTGCCGTCGTCCGGCTCGGAGAGCTCGAGTAGCGCGGTTCTCCGATAATTCTCTCTTGGTATTGCACACAACTTGCCGCTTTTCAGTTTCCTTTCTTTGACAAAACTTTGTTGCATAACGAACGTCCAGACATATAATCCACTCCTAATTGTCATTCTGTCTATTGCGTCAGCAAGTACCAGACGTATAGATGGTCTCCCAATTAGCTGCATCATTGTGCTTTCATCTCATGTAGATTTGAGAAAATCGACTGCGCTGCTCGTTTTCAATCAGTTTCTCCTTTCTTAATGCAAACGACGTCTCTTGGTCATGTCTTTAACAGTGAAGCATTACAGGAAAGTATGTGCGATTGATATGTCATACCTCCAGCTTTCTAACCGCAATTCTTCAAGTTCATTGTCTCGGTAGATACACCCTTTGAAAAAAAAAAAAAAAAAAAAAAAAAAAAACATTATACCCTAATGTGATTTTCTTCATCGTGTAGCGTGTATTAACATTTCGCTGGTATTAAATCCTATAAAAATTAGAATGTTTTTGGTCCTGTTCCCTCCAGTGTGAAGGGATTTCAAGCATGCTGCAGTATCCAACTCCACAGCATAAAGCAAACCCCATGGACATTAAACGTTTGGCAAAGGGTGCGCATCTGAGTATGATTTGTTCGTTCAGATCTCCGTACACCTCTCCCTATGTATGTGATGCTCTGTGACACCTAATATTTTACCTCTTATTCAAGGTTCTTCCATTGAAGTCTGTTTAGAGCGCCTTAGAAACATTTCCCACAGTGTGGTACACTACATGCAAAATTGCCATGAGGTGACGCTATGTTTTTTGCGTAGGCAGTTGCAATCAATTTTCGCAGCAGAATAAGCCATTCGCTGTCTATCTGAACACTGTTATGGTGCCTTAGTGTCATTTCCCCTAAATGAAAAATACGCAGTTACTGAAAGTCTGTCGCTGTCAGCGACACTGTCATCGTTGCATGCTTCCTGTCTACACAGGACTTCTGCAGGTCTACTACTGGTCTTCTAGAAATCAGTGCATGACCTATTTATGTAGGCTTCCGGCCCGAGCCGGTGATAACCACGGGAACCAGCCTCATATGTGCAATCAGAGTGAGAGCAAGACGCACGTGTTCAAAACGAAAAGAAATGGCTTCGCCGAGATCCGACTACAACTCTTAAAGAAGAATAGAGTTTTGAAGTTTATGAGAAAATTTACTGGCTGTTTAGCGATAAATGATCGAACAAAGGAGCCCGGCTGCGCAGATTTGATTTATGTATACCTCTGATGTGGAGGAGTACTAACTGGCATGAAATCTAGAACACAGATGAAATGTAAGCCCATCATTAAGCGCGTAGGAAAGAAGGGTGAAGGTTGGGGGGGGGGGGGGGGGGGGGGGGGGGGGGGGGCAGCTCTGCTGAAGTACTCTCTACTATTTCCACTCTTTCATGAAATCCAGGTTTTATGTGTCAGCGAGCGCATACGCGTTCCCTATTTGGAGAAGTGAACCATCGATGTTCATACGCGAAGGGCTTGAACGATGCGTTTACGCAGCAAGTCACTACAGGGCGCAGGAGTTCATCTTCAAAGCCCGTTCAGTTTTGAAGCAGATACCACAGTTTCTCTTCTGCAACTTTTATTGTTTTTACAGTGTTTAATAGGTGTTTTCTCGGCTTTATTTTCCAGTATTCCTAGTCGCTGTAGCAATAAGGCAGGCAGCAAAAATAATGCGCTTAACAAACAAAATTCACAAGGCTTTCTTGTTATGTTCAAGTGAACAGTAAGAGTATACGTTATTAGGCCGAATACCTAACATTCGTCGAACTGATGCCAATATGGCGGTTGGCGTTATCCTTAAGATATGGATCGGTTGTCTTTGGAGCGTAGCGCGCCAAAGTGTGCATGAGCATTTCCGATGTGGTTGAGGCGATGATGTGAAAAGGGTGAGGTTAAGTACCTCTGGACGCGGGAATTGGAGATACAACACCTACGTACTCTGAATCTGAGATATCTCCACTCGCGGCGAAAGACGGTAACATTACTGTCGATGAGAATATGCAAACATGGCGGTGGCAGCGATTCCCTGTGAGCCATCTCGCCCGAGGACGAGGTGCATGCCTCGATGAGAGGCGCACATGACAGGACACGAGCACAAGTGCACCTAGAAAATTTTTTAATCCCACCCCCACCCCCCCCCCCCTCCTGCTAAGTGGTGCACACTTCTCCGCCAGTACAGTCGTTTTAGTAGAAGTACATGCGTAAAAAGCTTCCTTGTCTTTTTTTTCAACGTGGCAGACAGGTACAGTAATCAGGGGTGGATGGTGTTGTGTATGTAGTATACCCCAAAAGGTCGTCTATGGAGTGTTCTGAGTTTGAAAGAGTAATACTTGGATTCTAAGTAAACCCAATGTGAATCCGTTCTCAGAGCTCACCAGTGTGTTAGCTAGACCACGGCAGTTTGATTGAAAATATAAGCAGACATGTTATGAGCCACTGTGGTAGTCGTCGTCAAATGAGTTCCGCAAGAGTGAGCGTTCTCGTTGATTGCTTCCAGTGACAGCTTAGAGTGTTTTTTGCGCGAGCGTTTGGTGCGCTTTTAAGTGTTTTGGTTCACAACTTATAGTATGTCCCGACTCTGCCGCAGCGCTTCGGCAGTGCTTGTCATTGGGAAAAAGTGCGGAAACGAAAAAAAATTTATAGTTCCTTCGGGTCAATTCCCAACGCTCATGATTTCTCTGTTCGATCATCTGCGAGTCAATCATTCGTGACGAGAAAAGCGAAATAAAATTGTGTGTTTTGCTTCATGACAGCTTGATTACCAATTTCTATCCCTTCTGATGTGGCGTGAAGCTACGATGCTGACAGCGGAGAAGAACGCCGGAGGCGTGACGATGATTGTTCCATTACGAACTGGCGGGTCAAGAACTGAAAATAACGAATTTGTACAAAGAAACAATAACGTAAAGACAAATAGAACGCTGTTCCTTGGCTGTCGAGTTAGTTTCCGGCGTTCTTACAGTGTTAAAAATGTTACTTTTGTTGTTAAATGTTAATATACGTCCCCGCTGAACCACGTTACTTATTCATCGCTAGTACCTTTTCAGTCATCTGACAAAAATTCACTTAAGTGAGAAAAAATATGAAAGGTAGTAGATGCCTCTTCACCTCAGGAAGCTGAAATTATAGACTATTGAAACACACTATCAGAAAAAATGGAAAGAGGAAAAATGTGACAAGTAGCACTGATGTTACGACTAGTCTGCATTTTGAAACCGTAATGGAAGGCGAATTTGTCTGCTGCGCAGTTATCTCACGTAATAATCCCAGCACGCGAAATAAGAATGCGAAATATTAATTCAGAAAAATAATTACAGAGTTGGCGTTATAATAAAATCACTGTGTCAATCCCAGGAGTGGTTGGGAGAACGTATGACCCAACTTTATGGCTAACAACTATATTGAGCCTTCAGCGTAATGAAAAGTTCGTAACTTAATCGAATTGCACATTATAACCGAAATTCGTTACTCACTTGCACATGAAGGTTGATAACTACATTTCACCGCGCAAAACTTCAATTATATAAGATTTCTCATGTATATTTTTCATTATTATTACTCACAGCGGTCTGAAAAAACAACTGTGGCTTCGCCTGAAAGGAAGCGCGATCAATCACTTTGGATGAGCATCGGAAATCATAAATGCCTAATTAATCTCAACCCCGTTCTTTCCAGCAAGAAGCCATGCTGTAAAGACCAATTTATCTGTGTTATATAAGCATTTTGTTGTAGTTTTGTTTGATCATACTTGTATTCCTTTTACGCTATATTTTTCTCTCCTTAAATTTTTTCCAGGAATGATACGAAAGTCACATCAATACGCTGTCTGCTGCTGCAATCACCAGAACCTTTTTAATTTTCTCCTCTAGACTGCGATTCTGTCTGTAGAGATCAGTAATGAAATGTCAAAATCCGCCATTGTGTCATTCTCAAATAGAATAAGGAACACGGTGTGCTCTAAGCCTACTACTGTGTTTTATTCTCGTCTTTATTCGCAATCACGCATTCACTTTCCAATTTATAATTCATATACGCCTTTCTTTTTTAATTATACTTCCACATGCGCCGCTTTTTTTCGTTGGATTTATGGCTTTCCGTTTCCGTTGGCATATGGTTCTATTTCTGTTAGATTATGGTTTCATATATGCCCAGTGAAAAGTCGAAACAAACAAGTCGTCCTGATGCTGCTCGCCTGGGCTGGGCTAGAGTAAAACAGAATTGAGCGCCTGTTCCTCAACACCTCGGTGCAAGACCCATTTGTTGACATGATTATCCTTAACCTTCAGATAAAATATGGAAAGGTTAACGATTCAAGTAAGCATATTAGTCATCTGTAGAATTAATCCCTGTCTCCAAATGGGAGTCTGTATTCTCGGTGCAATGTTTTTTTTTTTTTTATCTATTTATAAATCCAAATGTGTAATCAAGACAAATTAATAGCACAAACCTTTCTAGAAAAAAATCTCATAAAAACTCAAGTTGCCATTTGCATAGATCTTCTGCTGCTGTGCTCCGCTAAGCATCGTCTTGTCCTGCATGATGACTTCCTGGACTTTTCATAGGAGATTAGCTCCTCTTATTCGTAATGTAATAACTGAGAAGAGGGCACGGTTCGTGCAGGAGACATCTTGTTCCTACCACTACACTTCGGGCGGAGTACTGAAATGTGAAATATTTGTGTGAACCCCTGCCACTATGCTCTGCCTTTTCACTGCCGTGAAGAACAACACTCAGTTCAAAAGAACGTGAACTATTTGTCACGCCGTCCTGTGTATGTAAGCAGAGTGATGTTCCCTCAAGCAGACGTATATCTTTGACAAGAAAGTCGGCGTTTAGATTAAAACAAGTAGGAGACGGTTCGCTAAGCTGACGATGAGCTATCGCGCAAGGTGAATGCGGTCGCATGATGGACCATGTCGACAACCGTTGTTATCTTATTTGTTGATGAGTTAAGTAAAATTTAAAATATTTTGGAGAGCGTGGAGAAAAAGGCGCGTACGACTAGATGTCAAACAACATATTTTTCACGTATTTATAAAGATAATAAAATGCGCGAAGACATGCTGCTTTCCCGTTGGTCAAACACGCCGCCTTCTTTTACTTCCTCCTGTTTTGGCTCATTCATATGTACCTATAATAAGAACACAAAAGTCCGCGCCAATTTCTCTTATGTACCACACGATTATATGAACACCTTCAAGTCTTGCTGAAAACAGCAATGAACAGTTAAATAGAAAAAGGTGCCCAACTATCCTGCATTCATGCAAATCATTTCTCGTTGCAGCTGTAATGCACCGGCAGTTAGAGCATTCATTGGCCACTTTTTCTTACCGACGCACTCGTGAGGCACGTTGGCATATCACCACCGGGATGAAGGGCAGCCTAGATTCATCCAATTGCACAGATATGGTGGAGAGGGAAAGAGCAGCAGTGCTCCTGCCGAAGAAGGATGCTAGGCGTGCAAGTGTGGAGCAAGGATCAAAGAAGGCTGGTCGGGGATTCGTTAGCGTTCGGGGCCTAAAGCGTTGCCAAGTCTGCTCGCTTTGCTCAGCATATTGTTCTCATTGTAATTCATAGCTTTTTGGCGGCGATGCGATCATACTCTCTGAAATTGGCCACAAGGGGCGACGTTTTTGAAGCGTGTGCTTCACTGAGCTAGCGGCGGCGCGTTTCGCGACGGTTAGGGGAATAAATTGGGGTTTAGGCTGAAGCCTTCTTCCCCGTCATTTCTGACGAGTGCGAATAAAACTTATATGACCTTCAGCCATGTGGCTAACGGCGCGTGGCGTGCTCACCACCCACTTCTTCGCAAGTGTGATGCGCGGGCGGCACTCGTTTCTTCTTCTGCTGCTGCTTCGCTTCTTCGTCTACATCGAACACGCGCTTCTTCACACGTCTGGCAAACTTCATTTGTGCCGGCAAAAACCTCCACATACATATAACATCGCCTGATACAATGCCACACAGCTTTTCCGTACTCTGCCTACCCTTTCTCTGCACCACCAACACTGCCCATGTGACTCGCCTCCTGGGACCTCTCCTTTCGAAAATGCCCTCCACACCTTCGAGTCATCTATACCCGGCTGTGGTGTTCTTGAAGTCCACAGATATCGATGAAGGAGCCGCACACTTTCGCTTCGTCCACATAGGTTTAGCCGTGCTAAACATTTCCTTTATGTTTGTGGGGCGCGCGGAGGCCCCGCCCGCTACATTATATATTTTAGTTCACTGTAGCGAGACTAAACTCAATATTAATACTCAGATCGTTCTTAACTGAAAGACATCTCGGAACATTTCTTGAAGAAGAAACCTCGCCTGAATCCATTCTGCAGTAATGGTGGTAGAGACATTCATACATTGAGAAGACTCGATGGCGACCAGAGTGCACGGCTTATTGCATTCCTGAAGTTATTACAACGTTGTTACTCTTTTCTTGCCTTTGTTTTATACGCGTGTAGATTAATTCTCGCCAAACCCTCGCCTCAGTTAGTGAATTTAGCAAGCCCTGAATGCCCAAAGTGCTATGTAAGAAATAAATAAAGGCTCGACATCAGTTAAGTGGTGCAACATCACCGCGTCATCGCAACTATCTTGAGACCTGAATACTTCTATGCACTTGCAAGCAATTTTCAGAGAACAGCGCCTGTCACCAAGTCACGAAACAAATTTTAAAAACGCGAACACACAGGTGTTTTTATTTAAGCAAAATACTTAGGCGGTAAATAGGGAGTACCAGATGCTGTGAAAGCTGCCTCATAAATGTCTGAGCTGCCAGTTAAGCTGTCTTCAATAGTATCGAGGAGATTTTGCTCAGATGAAGTAAAATTCAAATGCAATTCCAGCACACAATGGGCTTAAAATTTCAAAGCTTTTTTCCACGTACAATAATTCCATGACTGGCCGAAGCTCATCACACAGGCTTCAATAATAGGCCAGCCTACTGCTGCATGCGTGCATCTTTCAAATTTCAGCTCCTGGCAATCTAGTAGCGCCTGTTCAAGCTTTCACTTCCGTGCGAACAAGACTACCAGATGTGATTAGAGGACGAATTTGAAATTAACAGGCGAATTAGCAGACTTGGAATTGGCAGACGAATTCTACTTATTTCTAGCGCTCCACAAGGACGTCGTGCAATTGCAACGTTACAAAAGTCGGTCGTTGAGCCTGCTTACAAACAGAAATGGTACGTGTTAAAAAGCTGCCCGCTGTCTAATCAGGCGAGGTTGCGTTAGCTTCTTAGCCCGCGGGATGGCGACCCGCCTGTCTTCTTTCAGGACGTCTTGAGAGCGTAGAAAACAAAGCACTGGTTTCAGTGCGTTATGCCAGTCGCGATACTCAATTTCCCCCTAGCATGAAAGCTGGATCACCTTATGCATTTATTCGCATGAAGTTTGCAAACAGGATTCTCAGTAGCCGTACTTAAGAAGGGAGCCAACAGCCACAAATGAAAAAGAAATCAGAGGGCTGTTTAACCAATGTGAAATATTAATTAAATGTGTAGATAATTTTCTAGAAAGTAGCAGAAAAAACAACCACATGAGGCCGGTAGGGTACAAACCCACTACCTCCGAATTTGGCGTCTGGCGGTCTACCGCTGAGCTACGGCTACGGCTGTTTAATATTCCATTTTAATGCGTATTTGCGCGGCGTGTGAAATATCTATGAAGGTGTTCGCCAGCGCCACACTTCTCCACAGCGGCGGACGTAGAACGTCCCGTATTACAGCGAGCGTAATGTAGAAAATTACTTAGCTGGAGGGCTGGGAGCTGTATACGTCGCCAAGACCATCAGGTTCGAAACCCTCGTTAAGCTACTCACCAATGAAATGCAGAGAAAATGAGGCAACGAGGCCTCTCAATTTCCTTGCAATTATTTCAGACTTCATTAGCTGTCATGTATGTAGGACAACCATGGCAACAAAGAGAGAGCATGAGAACAATTTCGGGATTTGTCATAATGCCATTGTGTCGCTTTCCTGCTTTAGATTTTGACCGGTGGGATGAAACAGATATGGACCCTACTGGTTACTAGTGATTTCAACATGCGCGGAAGCTTACACGAGACTGAATGTTTTAAGTATTTGTAATTAACCAGAAAACTTATGAATTTTATGTAAACCGACCTTCACTTTGCAGCACATTGCAATCCTGAGCAAAGAACGAAACCAGCATCAATCAATTTCCAGACGGCAGTTTTCGATTTTGTAACATGCTTATATAGTTATATTTCCTGCATAAATGTATACGTCGAACTTCATGGCGCTTGTGCAGACAGTTAACTTACTGTGGTGCCAAGGCGGTCACCACCAGTATTATCCTTTATATTATTCAATCATTCAATGAATCAATCAATCAATCACTAAATCACCTTTTTATGTGTTTTTAAAAGAAGGAGTACGAGACTAAAAGCTCGGAGAGCTTGACAAAGTCCCGACTCCTTACAAATCAGAAAACAGCAAATGACGGCCAGTCATAATCAAAGTTACAAAAATAGACAAGTATCAAATAGTATGTAACCATACACACTGAAAGTGGCAAACAAAAAAAAAACGAATGAAAAAATACTGATAAAAATATTTAAAAGTACATACACAACCTGTCAATAAGAAAGCGAACAGATTGGAATCAATTTTTTAGTCGTGCAAAAAATACGTTGGCAAAAGCGTTTAGCGATATCTTTTTGGTTACCGGCAGGATAAAACTCCTCTCGGTTTAGTAAGTTTAGCGGCGAGGGTAGCGTTAAGATAGAGATTTTTGATCCTAGGAGGTTTTAGGGGTGGGCATAGACCACATTTCTTTGTGTCTGGTTTGACGGCCGCTTGTGTTCACCTGTAGTTTCGCAAGACGAATTGCATATTTCTTATCACATTTAAAGAAAGCGTTACAACGTACCGTCAACCTATATTTGTACAAGAAAAACAAATTAAAAATATCATACTTTGAAAAAAAAAAAAAAGAGGCTTCCTGGAGAAGTTTTACTAAAACATCAACAATATAACACACAGCTTTTTCCTGCAGAAAATGGAGCCTGCGATAATTGGCCATAACAATTGTGCCCCACATCATGCTATTGTACTGCATGAGAGATAATACTAAAGCATTGTATTACACGACCTTCAGTTTAGCATTAAGAATGCACCTCATTTGAGCAAAGGCACCAATGGCAGATATGACACTTGGATTGGAGGTAATCAATATATTGCTTCCATGTAAGATGCTTTGAAAAATGTACTCCAAGGCTATTAACAGGACCCACTTGATATGACGGGAAAGTAGCATTCATTCGCGTTGTTTTTATCTACTGTCACAAAATAATATTCTTTTGTTTAAGCTGCGGTAGAGAAAAACACACAACGGGTGATTTTTACCTGTACTCACCTATGGGACAGAAAAGTGGAGACTGAATAAAAGTGTTCAGCTTAAATTGAGGACCACACTGAGAACACTGGAAAGCAACGCGATAGGTGTAACGTTAAAAGAGAAGAAGTGTGCAGAGTGGGTAAAACAACAAACGTGAGCTGATTGCATTCTAGTCGAAACCAAGAAGACTGAATGTACATAAGCAGCGAACAACTATCCGAAGGTAAGATCATGCATTTAAAGGTGACAGACTGGATTGCAAAGGAAGGAAAGCATAGCGGCAATAAATTATGTGGGCGGATGAGATCAGGGTGTCTGCTAGTATTAGCTTTTTCAGATGTCGAAGGACCTGGCTAATATTATTGATATGGAAGAGGCCTTTCCCCTGCAGATAATGTAGTCAGGCTGATGATGATGGCGACGACGAAAGAAAAATCAAAACATCTTAATTACTATAGGCCACACAATCAGTTATATTGATTCTTTTCTGTATTTTCATATAATGTCTATTTCATGTCTTCTTATTTCATCCAAAGTGGTCGTACGTGTTGTATTGCATGTGATGCTACAGAACAAGATAAAAGAGGCAATGAACAGAAGCGAAGCGTTTGCTTAACGTGCAATCCATGCTAGCCAGTTTTGCTGTCGTTAACTCTCGGAGTAGAAAGAAACATGTCGATTTTGAGGTCATGCGAAGCGTTACTTTATTTATAAGAAAAGGGTTACTGCGCAGGATTCAACGTACCGCGATCATTAAACAGCTGCAAGAGAGCAAGCCTCTTTTTGTGCGTGAAAACAGCGCGACGGCGCCAGAAATAACGTGACAGAATTTTGTTTACCAACGGGCGCCTAGACATTTTGTTCGTCTCACTTGGTGCACCCGAAAGTGCTGACCGACCTGTGCACAGAATACGTTGCTGATGACGAAAGCTGCTTTACGCAAGATCACATTCCAGAGCCAGTTAATGGTCCGTGCTACTTTGCGACTGTGCTGGCGACACGGTGACCCTAATGAGGAAAGCGATCTCAGAAGAAGTCATCTTTCACAGCAAGGTATCCATGTTAAGGTGCGCACTCAAATATTTAAGGGAAAACGACACAGCTTGTGCCAGTGTATCAGTGGAAAAAGAATGAATATTCGAGATACCGGAATTGCTTGGTTTGCTAATGCATCTACTAGATATGTGCCAATAACAGAGCAGGGTCTTGAAATAGAAGCCTCTGTGAGTGTCAATATCGGTCGCTGACCAAATCAAATGATAGATTTTTGTTTCGAAACCGCTTGTTCTCAACTTTCTCACTAAACAGAAAATCTTTCCCATTTTCCCAGCGCAGAAGATGTCAGTAGTTGAACACCCAGTTTTCTATTGACCGGCATCGCAGAAACGCATACAGTACCATGAGGTGTGATTAAACTGCCAGCGATCCCTCTTGGAGTTAAGGTTCATTCGAAGGAGGTTCCCTCAAATAGTTGTAGTAATCAAAGGAGGTTTGACGCTGTGCTGTTCCTTCGTAAGCAAATGTTCCTGCTAAAGCTTACTATCGTTATAGATATGCCTATGTTGCAAAAATGTTATAATCGTTAAAGCTTCATTAGTCGTTCTGGAGCAAACGCTGGAGAAAATGACTTTCGGAAGAGCAAAAAAAACAACAACAAATATTGATAATTTCAAGATCACTGAAACGCCTTTCTGAATAATAGACGTATGTTAACAGTAGCGTGAAATACCTTAGCAAACAGCGCCTTGGATGTATGCTCAGATGGAGCAAATGGGCTATGAAGGATTCACAGTATTTCTTAGTCATTATATTTTGTCCGTTATTTTCACTTTTAATAAATATCTTGATATCATAGTATTCAGTCATTGTCGCGCAACTTTACACGTTTGCTTGCGTGCCGGCAGAGCTAAACCGCTAAATAGTTGCCGTTCTACAGTTCCTTTCTCATTGCAAGTCTTTGATACAGGAGAAGCAAGGACCTTCGAAAAACGAGAAAATGTCAGATGAAAAAGCATTTCCCGGGTGGCGTTATACGATGGCCATGTTTTCTTCAACAATGATAGCTTAACAAGCAAGATGGAAACTATATATCACGTATTATGCCCTTTATATACTGTTCTATATACTGTTTTATATGTCGACGCGGTGAGATATCCATCGGGCACAGACGCTATGGCACTAGCTGTTACGGACGCCAACGGCTTAATTAAGATTACGGGCTCCGTTCGTGGCAGGAACTCGAGCACGACGGCTGAGGAGACTGCCATAGCGGTAGCACTCGCCTTCATACACCACATGGACACATGTTACAAACATCCCACCAGTCCGACATAAACAATAATCACAGATTCACAAGCTGCGTGTCGCGCCATCGCGAAGAATACATTATCTTTCGAGGCTTCACGCGTGCTTTCACCTATAAACTATGATACCTTTTCCATTGTTAAAATTGTTTGGACTCCTGGTCACTCCTCCCTTCCTGGCAACGAGAGTGCGCACGCGCTCGCCCGAGCAGCAACCTTCCGGGCGCTGTCGACGGAAGCGGAGGGGGAAGTAGATACAGAGGACGCCAGCACAGTTCTGCAGTCTTACGCCCACATTACACTATATTACCGTACACAAAGAACTCTGCCACCGCCGCACCCAACACTCACCAAGGCCGAAGCTGTGACATGGCGACAACTGCAGACTCACACGTATACAAATTTGTACCACAAACATTTGTTCTTCCCCACCCGCTACCCAGATAAACGCCCCACCTGCCAACAACACCGACCTACACTATATCATTTTGTGTGGGCCTGCCCAAAGCCACCCGGCGGCATTCCACCTGTACCTCACCCCACCCTCTTATCTTGGGAATATGCCTTGTCCCGCACGGAGCTGACCGAACACCGCCGGCTAATCGAGCGGGCCGAGAGGATTGCCGTGGCCCATGGGCTTATGGAGTGATTTGTATTTATTCTTTCTGAGACAGTTTTATTCACAACAACCCGCAAGACCAGCGACAGCTGTTCTGGCGGGCCTGCAGGATTAAGGCGGCACATGAAGCCCTGGACTGAGGGCTCCACTCAGGAAGAAAAGGAAGTTTATATAATAAATGTTTTTCCTCCTCCTCCTGCTTGTTTAGATAAGAAAAAAACGTTTTAAACACAAATTTAGCATATGCACGTTTTCTATTTGGATTGAGTGAACGAAGTTAAAATTCCTTCGCACACAACTGAAAAAATGATTTCCTTGGCTCCGCCAATGTGTGCAACTCGACGTTGCAAAGTTAGATTAACAGCACTTGTTTATAATGACGACAGCACGAACCCAAGCAGGATGTGCTGCGCGCAATTTTG
The DNA here is from genome assembly GCA_023969395.1 of Amblyomma maculatum. Taxonomy (NCBI): domain Eukaryota; kingdom Metazoa; phylum Arthropoda; class Arachnida; order Ixodida; family Ixodidae; genus Amblyomma; species Amblyomma maculatum. The sequence goes on from JAJIZL010033455.1 coordinate 27,861, forward strand.
TTTGTAAAAGGTAATCTTAGCTGTAGAGGCTACACCGCAATTTCACCCCCGGCGAAAAATCAGGCACCCTGCCGACTCAAGGAGTAGACACAGTTTTCGGCTCGTACTTGGGCTTGAGATGGTCGCTGTGCACTGGTTTAAGCACTCCGCGGTGCCATCCTGGGGCGGCACATGCGGTCCAGTAAGTTAGTTCATAGTGGAGGTCTCGCGGATAGAATGAGATGGACCGTAGTACTTTGAAAGGAGTTCGCGAGAAGCCAGAGTTGTTTTGAGTACACATATGCTATTTCAGAGGCTCTGGTTTATAAGAGGAAGCAGAAAGGAGGGGGGACACGAAGCTACAGGTGCACCAAATATAAAACGGAGCACGCGAACGGTGGCGAAAAGATGTGTGCCAGCACACTCTACCAGCGTATGTGCACCATACATCAAGGAGATGTCTTCCCATCTGGCTGACCCTTCGTGATTACCTGATGCTCGTCTTCTCACCGGCACGAGCAAATCCATGCTGCTACCACCACTGTCGGTCAGTGATGCCTTAATCGGGTGCATTCAAGTATCAGTCCCGTACTGTTCGGGGCTACTTGCTGACAGCGGTCCGGCGTTCGATTTTCCTTGGCGGTCATACTGAGTTAGACTCCAAGCGCCGTACTTTTCGTGTTCCTGTGGGCGATATCTTGCGCTAAATAAGGACACAAGCTCCGGCTTTGTATCTTCACTTTTTTGTCTTAATTTTTCTGCAGACGGAAGCGTCCAGAGCCATGAATACGGATTATTTATTCGTGCTGCCAAGTTTTCCTTTTTCGCAGTCTTTTCAGCGCGCAGGAAGGCGCAGGTCTGAAATCTTCGCAAGCGAATCGCTGTGTACCGGAGCAGCTATCACTTATTGTAAATGTCTTTTCGAACGCTTTCGTTTGCTTTCGAGTGCAGTGAGCTGGACCCTTGAAGGAACTTCGCTCATATGCTTCGCTGGCAGCAACCGTAAACCAACCCTGCACTGAGTTCTGTAAAATGCTTCCTATGCAGACATGTCATGCTCCGTTCGCAAAAACATCGATTGAGTGTCGAATCTGTTATCAATTTTAGTGTTTAGCTAAAATTTTAGCTAAAAGATAAATGTGCGTGCGGCGTCACTGCGAAAGAACTGAGTCGCGGTGATATGAATTTTGGCATCGCCAGCTGGAAGCAAACGATAAAAGGAGCTTGCAAGGTAATGTGATCAGCACGCTGCTTCATGTCGGAGCAGAAGCCGAGGCCTATCAGCAAGTGGTCCGAGACTGCAAACTCGAATGCACCCAGTGCTTCCAGGGCTTCATGCAAGGTTTTGTTGCTTCCATACTGTGCTGAAAAGTCAGCCTACGGAGGCGGGCACTTTCTGCTTCGTCCAGAATGGCACCATTCTTGTCATCGTGGCCGCCTTGTTTTGCGCGTTACTTGGCGGCGAGTTTGTGCGATAAGGAGTATAAACGCTCGCTCATAGCTTTGGAAAGTGCGGTCAAAAATTTAGCTTGGCCAAAGACAACATATAAAAAAAAAATTCGCGCCCGTATTGAGGGCATCGTTCTTGCGAGAAGCATTGCCAGCAGCGCCACTTGGTTCATGCTGGGAATAAAGGGATCATCAGGTAATCGAGATAGATCAGCCAGATGTACCGACGCACTATCGTTCGAGCAGTCGTAGACGAGTGTAAATCTACCAAACAAAAATCAGCATTACCACACAGGGGTCGGTATGGAAATAGTGCATACATCTGAACCGGTGGTGTCAAGGAACGACAAGAGCCAAGCGTCTGTCGAGAACTTCGTGGTGGTGGTAAAGCTTGTCATTTCTGATAGTAGAGTGGCGGCTTTGGAGGCGAAACGTCCAAGACACAGGCCCCGGAGATAGTGTAGGTACAGAGGAAAGATGGAAGCGATCCAAGGACCCTTGCGTTCTTCTGTCTGCATGTCGGCAATGACATAGGGAGATGAATTACCAGTGCCGAGATATATGGAGTCATAGTCACATTCTAGCTGTTATATGAAATGTCGCCAAGTTAAGACTGCTTCAGAAATGGAGCGACGGTGTCTTGATGTCATATCCTTGTAAATGTAATCAAGCATCAGAGAGAGTAAAGCAAACAGAGCGCGTAGGGATTTGTAGTGATAGAGACTGGCAGACTGTGAATGTGATGGTGGAATTTGCCAATGATCCATAATGTCAAGCATTTGTTTTCTATTCCACAATGGTTGGATTTTATTTAGTTAAAGTACGGGTGGCATAAGCAACAACGTGTGCGTTAAAGCCTGGTTTCCGTTGTGTAAACATAGCACTGAGGCCACACCACAGGCATAAGTATGTATTTTGGTGGTTACGCCGGATTGAAAATGGCGAAGGCCTGGAGGCGACACCAGAAGGCCCCGAAGAATTAAGACCACTTCACCGATACAGAGCTGTCAGAGAAGATGCGATAGAAGCGAAATTACATACGAAATAGCGATAAAAAGAGTAGAGCGCGATAAAACGGCGCAGTTCTTTAAGTGAAGATCGTCGATAAAACTCCGCGACTGTTAGTAGATCCACAGAATAGGAAAAACACTGTCTTTCGACGTGACGTGGCCCAGGACAGGAAGCCGCCGTAATGCGAATTAGTACTTTGAGTTTTGTTGCAGGTCGGCGTCCGATAAAAGCTTTAAGACACGCTCGAGCTCGAAGCGTGCCATTAAAAGAGCAAAGCGTTTTTAAAAAAAACGACCACGTCACCCAAATAACCAAGTCAGGTGTTCTACTTGAGTCCCCTGAGAACAGTGTCTATATAGTGCGCTGGTATGTGGCTGGCGCGTTGCACACTACGAGCGGCATGGCATTAAATTCTAAATTCAAAAAGATCGTCGTGCATCACAAAAGCCATTTTATGTCAATCGGAAATGCCCGTAGGCAGTAGGCAGAGCGCAGGTCAAGAGGAGGAAATAATTTTGTACCTGGAAGGCAGTCTAGCGCACTGTAATTGCAAGCACGGAAATATACACCGTTGCGCCTAATTTCAATGAACATCCTGTAATCAACGCAAATTCGCATGGATCCAACCTTCTTATTTTGCATTGGAACGGCGGTGCATGGAGGCCCAGTGGTTGTGGAAAGTCTGGATGACACCGCTTGATAGCGTGCCATCCACTCGTCGGTAACGACGACGTTCAGTGGCTGACATGCGACACAGCACTGGTGCAAAGATACCTGTGTACTGGTACTGATTCGCTATGCTGTGATCAATGTGTGGCGCAATGGTATCTGCTAAAAGAAGTAGATGAACAGGAACGCTGAAGAAAATATTTGACTAGCTGATCGCGTTTATCTCGGGAACGGATGGAATCTATCAAACGGGAAAGAACCAAAACAGTCTTCGCTATGCGCAGGAGTACGAAAGTCGATGGCATCTGCCTAAAACGGGCCAGTGTCATCAAAGACGTGGCACGTGAGAACATAATCAAATACGCATGACTCAAGCATTCACAGTGAAAAAGACTTTTTGGACAAGAAAATGCATTTGAAACGTTCATTCGTCTGTAGCCATCACAGAAGGTCAGAAGAACGCAAGGAAGGCGCAAGCTATGGCTACTGGCATTAGGATTGAAGAGGGTTGCGTTAAGACAGCAAGCACAGGAGAGGGACACGAGACTGCAGACCAGGCTAGCATGCCAATATATTCGGCATTGCAACCATAATCTTGCTGGAGCTGGTAGAGTGTCTCACAAAGTAGCTTTGCAAAGCAGAGATAGTTCGCTGCTGGCAAGGGTAAACTCAATGATGGCAACTTTATGGGGGAAGTTGGCATAGCCCTGAATGAAACAGCACAAAACTATGCGCTGTACAAAACTTCTTTTACAACAATTCGAGCCGTACGCGCTGCTAGAGGCTGAACGTGGAGTGAGCTGCAGCCTTCAGGTAAAGGTTGGAAACAGGAGCAATTATTTATAAAAATATCATCAGTTTACAAAAGAGACATTTGTGCCCATGTTCACTAGCACCAGAACGGAGACGCCATACACCAACGCTTCTGCAACAGTGGCTAAACAGCATGGATGACTTGCACAGCTCGATGGAGGCACAAATATTGCTACTGAAACAACGGCAGTTAGTCTTGCTCGAGGCGGGTGAGAGAGTGATGACTCACGTGACAGGTACAGCGACGACAGGGAGAAGGCGCCCGGCAGTATGATGAACGGTCAAGTTAGAAGGTGTCCGCAGAGAGTCCGAAGGAAGCTGGTGGCAAAAAAGGTCCATGTCCGTGGAGGAAAACACGCGTGTACCGTCCCGGGCACACTGGCTCCAAAGCCGGGCGATGTGGACTGGAAAGCCACAAGAATAGCGGATGGGACAATTGTCGGGGGCCCTCTATGGATTCATTACGGCGCATCGAAGCGGCACTAAGGGCTCGCGGGGCTGGTGCAGACAATAACGGAAAAAGAAATGTTAGAGTCGTAGATATCGGGGCGCCGTTGTATTACCAGTCTACGCTTACTGAGCAACTCTCTGCTCTTTATGTAAGCAATTCACCTTGTCATCTCCAAACAAAGTGAACTAAGAATAGATAGCAAATTCACTAGTGGTCCCGCATAAACTTATGTCTTACGTACCTAAGAAACCCGACCCCTTTCCACCAAGTCCGCAGGAGCAACTGCACTTCAGCAATGCCTGTCGTGCTTTATCCCCCACGCAATCTGTCGCGGCGCTCGAAATGACAAAGCGTTGCAATGCGCGCGACCTGGTCAGCCAACGCACAGAAGGCGGAGAAAGAATGTCAGCTCCATAACGCACCGATCACTGCTGCTGGCATGCAGCCAGAGGGGATGAGCAAGAAAATAAATAGCAAAAAGTAATGAACAAATTGCCCATTACAAACACCAGAAGGCGTCCGGTACAGGCAGAGTAGAGCATAATTTACGGTTACGTACGGAGCCGGGCATCGCCAGGTCATAAATTGCAGCACATCGATCGATCCGAGGATTCTGTCGACAGTGCGCGCCCGTGTGTATGCAGAAAGGATCTCGTCGCCTGCATGCGACGCAGCAGTGTGCAGCAAGCGAAGCGACATCGAAGTCCCTGCAACCAGAAGCGGCCATATCGGCATTGCAGTTACTGCCGGGACTCGCTGAAGCGATGCTTGTCGGGGATGCGCAGAGGCAGCATGACGGCACACAGCCAGTGCGTCGCCAGCCAGTGCTGCATCACATCGTCTTTGGTACGTACCGAGAGCGTGACTGTCGTAATTGAAGGCCTATGTTCTAAGCTCCATCATCCATGGAAGGCTGGTACAAATCGTTAGGTGTTTTTGAGCGTTAGGACCGGTATACAAGATAAAGTTCGGGTCGCACTGAATGGTAATAAGCACACGGATCATGTTTCTAAGTGCGTACAGCTTTACAGCTAAAAAAAGCGCTTCTGTCACTTGATGAACTTCCCGACTGAAAGAACGTTACTTTGCTATAACAACGACAACGACTAATCAAGCAAACAACAGGATATGCGCAGACTCACAACTAACTTTATCGGGACAAACGGAGGGAATATGTACAGGAGAAAAAGCATTGACCCAGATTAACATAAACATCTACTCCAAGTGCAAGTGAGTCATTGCCACTTTAAATTTCAAGTGCTGTCCAGGTAGGAAAATTCAGTCTGCAAGAGTAGCACAAAGCTGACGGATGCAATTATATAAAGTCGCTTCTTGTAAAAATAAGCCCCCTTGGCTCCTCGTATTATACATACCTCGTACCGGAAAAGTATGTTATCAGGTGAAAACAGCAGGTGACCACCTTTTAGAGTGTTAGCTCTTCTATTTTAATTTACAAGTTTCGCGTGACCCTCGATCTAACCTTGACATTGGATATAACGAACACGTGACCTCTGTTATAACAAAAATACACGCATACCACGTGCCCTCCGATATAACGAACGTGTGACATATAACGAACATGTGACATCGGTTGTAATTAAGACGCATGCATACCCCGTGATCTCGGGCATAACGAACAGGGGATCTCAGTTATGAAGAAGATGCATGCATACCACGGAACTGTGAATATAATGAAAATTAAACCTCGGTTATAATGAAGACGCAACCGTCCTTTTCATTACTGAGGTCAGCCCGCTCTGTACCTACGTTCAGCAGCGTCGCACTACTCAATTCAATTTTCAGCCCTTTCTGGAATGTACCGCCATGCGCGAATATGATTCGGATGACAAGGTCCCCAATTGTTCTTTTAGGCGGACATACAAAACGCCACATCTCAACAACGTAAACCTTTACACGAAATAAAAGGAACTCATACACACCCTTAAACGCAATGGGTACACAGCCTTATTTTTGAGTAATTACAGACTAGAGGACTACTATTGGACGCCAAATCAACTTTTACAGAATTTGAGACGCAATGCAGCCAAGTCTAAAGGCGCAGAAAGAAACAACGGTGATCACATAGCGTTTGGCCTCTTCCTTCATTCAATGAGAACACTGTTGGTGATATGAGATGGCAGAAATCTCTCCATTACGTGAATCGTCGCACTGGACGGCCTTAATGTTACATGCGAAATATTTTATTAATTTCTGAACAACTGTTGCAACAACTGACAAATACAGCTTAGTGGTAACCAATTTGGCTACTTGTTGGACGATATTGAGTTCAATTGTGTGAAACAAAACCCCAGTAAAGTTGCGCGAAAGCATGGCATAATTAAACCGTGTTTTTCTGCATTTTAAAAATATTCCGGTGACAACACCAACATACATTTTTGCCACCTCAGTTTAAAATGCCAACAATTATCGAAATTTTGAAGCTGAAGTTTAGTACCAAAATTGTAGTGCAATAATTTGAGGCAGATCACACGTGAAGTGGAAGCAAAGTCGCAATCCTTAAAACCACTGAGAATATCATTGACAACATTTACAGGGTTGGCAACACCAACAAATGCCTGGTTGTCACTGCTAGTAGCAAGTTCAGGAAGTGTGCCGTTAATAATCCTATCTATTTTTATGCTGCAAAGTACTGGTGCAACTACATATTCGTTTCCTATTAGGCTATAGGCGATGAAGCGTTTCATCGCGTGTAACATTTTTTTACAAAGCAACTTGGCCCCAACCTCGTATAGTATGCATTTCGGCATGATCTTCGTTTCTTGATCTTGATCCGTGGTTAGAAATCGGGAAATCTAGCGGGCGAAACCTTCAAATGTCCTAACTGCTGCACATGTGCGTCGCCATTATGCATGTTAAGTTTTCGAGCGAGTTGTTTGTAGTTCGTCGAGTGCTTGCAGTAACAGTGTCCGATCATCCCAAGTTGCAAGCGGCAAAACTGTGTGCGATCAGCCAGAGTTCACGAGGTCAGTTACAGTTTTCTCCTTGTTCCAATGATGATGCATGCTTAGCCGAACAACTCATCGCTCTTTTATCCTCTTCCAGGCTTCCGTCCGCAGGTATTGGGGTAAGGGCCGATAAGTATAATTAATGATCTCGTTTCTTTTTTTTTTTTTGTTCTATAATACTCAGTTATAGTTCCCTTTTAATAACGTACCTAAGTTACAGAAGACCCCTTAAGTGTGGGATGATTTCACGCTTCTCACGGAAAATTTCAACTGTTTTGAAACTGTCAGGTGAAACTGTTTTGAATTTCAACAACTGTCAGGTGAAATATGTGGTAATTTTTTGCATTGCTTACTAATATTCCTTAAATCTAGGATGGATCTTTACGTAATACAACAAGACTTTCAGCGTCAGCTTTGTCGTGTAAATCTATTTTGTTATCGCTCTGAATGACTACCATGAGCAAAGTGACGCAATGACGTCATTTCGTGCGAACAACGGCAGTTTCTTTCCAGTAGTGTACGGATGACATAAAAGATGACGGTCATAGAAGTAAGAAGTCGGCTGCAAGTGTAATCTGAGGGATCGATGCGGACGTGCATTCCACTCCCGTGGCTGTTTGTCAAAGCAGGTCAGGCGCAAACACCGCAGCGGTGGGATATCAGAGCCACAACTCGCTTAACTCTTCCGTTCGACCCGGAATCTATTAGCACTTCCCGCCACCAGCACTCTATCGACGGTCGTTACAGAACCCCTTCAATATGAATGTGCCCCGCCAGCGTCCGCCTTGTCTAGTGGGGTGCGAGTGTTACGATAAAAGGACATTTGCGGGGATGCACGCGACAGACCTCCTGGTTGCCGTGGCATTGGGATAAAGGGAGGGCAAAATACATAAGCAAAGCACACGAAGTCAGAACTGTGGGGCTATTTGATGGATGAGTGATATAAGCGCGTTCTCCTTTGTTGAGTCAGAGTCCTCGCCCATCAAGAGTTTTTGATGACTGTATAGCTTCGCGGAACGTTGTTGCGGGCTAGTCGGTTCATGTTTGAGCAAAGGAAAAACTGCGTTACAAGGCAACGACGAGCTTCGCTCCCGCAGATGGCGGATGAATACCACACCACTATTAAGGCTGGTTCCTCAGCAAGGACGAATTTGCGCCAAATATACAATTATGGTTATCGACAGCCTTCTAGTTAACAGCTTCACATAAGGAGACCTTCCTCTGGAGCGTTGCGGATGAGTGCAACGTTTTATTTAGATGCTGGATGGGCACCAAATCTCGTCCGTGGAGCCTTTTCTAACGGAAGCTACACTTCGCTATCCTTCACGCATTTCGCGGTACCTCAAAAAGAGCGGCGGGGCCTGAAAGAGCGTCCCGTTACCTAGAAACCGGCTTCGCCAACCCGAGCCTCTTCTTTCATGTTTGAAGAGAACATTACAATAAGCCTTGCATGACATTTCAATTCACGTTACCGCTCTGCCATACAGGCACGTTAATACGGCTTAGTTAAAGCAGAGTTTTGTATGTGGCCTGGTAGCCTATGCTATCGCGTCATACACTTCGAGGTGGAGCCTAAGTGTGAATCATAATTTTGTAGCGAAATGTACACTACGCTACCCTTGAGCATTTCGTAGGTGCCTGAAACAGCTGCCTGAAACAGCGTCCCGTTGCCAAGCAACCGGTTTCGCGGCGGATGCAGAGGAGAAAGACAAAGACAGCGCTGGTGATAACAACTCGGTAGTTGCCACCTTGGTAGAGACGAACAGCAGCGAGTTGCTAGGACAGAAAGTTCGTTCGAACGTTGTGACGAAGGTGTGACCCGGGGCTCAACTAGAGACGATCTTTTACCACTTGAAGATTTCTACATCCGAATGAAAACGGTCAACGAGAAGCAAGGGGTGTTCATACGAGAAGGTATTCACCGTGCGACGGACCGAGAAGCGAAGCCCTTATAAAATTTTAAGGTGCTTGAAAAAGAGTGGCAGTGCGCATGCGCCAAGACAGGTTTTCGCCAGTGGTGCGCCGCGTGTTCCGCCGCTGGCTGAGCTTTCTGCAGTGGAGAAGGAGGAGGGTGCGGCATCCAACCAGATGTCACGCACCGGCTCGGAGATGAAGAGAAGGGTAGTTTCCGAACTCTGCATGCGCGCGCCGCCGCGGAGAACTGACTGAGTGGAGCAGGAAAGTGTCTGCCGGCATCGCATGTTCTCGGCAGGAAAGTGCATTCTGCTACAACGCCGATGAACATTGGTGCATTCAACAGAACGCTGGTTGTGTTCGATGCAACACTCGGTCGCCAGCAGCCAACGCTTTCGCTCCACATTGGGTTCAGCACCGTTGAATCCCTCCAATGTTTTTAAGCTGGGCGTACCCTGATAAACCTTGTTGAACATGATCACGAGTGAGCACGAGCCGCACTTTTTTTGCACCAGTATTATAGGCATCGGTGAATGATTTCAGTGAAGCGCCGGTGGTCCTCCTCCATTAGCAGGCAGAAAATTATCCTACAATAAAAAATTCGTCAAAATAGTTGCGCACCAAGAATTCCTTGCTGGAAGCAATTTATTTATTGATTTATTTATTTGTTTATTTTTACAGCCGAGTCACTTGATTCCAAGCAAGACTCATATACAAACAGAGGCGCCGTGTTACTTGGAAGATAGAAGTGGAGGTAGTTTTAGTGTGCTGGCGAAGATAAACGCGCTGTCACGAGATATAATTGTAATACAAAGCATCTTGCAAATAAAAATTGATAATAAAATTGCTCCTCGTCAGGGTTCTTAGCAATAGCGACAGCAACAGAAGGAGCACGAACAATATTGGCGGCGATCGTTAACGTCCATGACGTTAACGTATGTAACGTGAGTGAACATGAGGGTGTAAACATGTGGACAACTTGGAAAGCTACCGCACACTCACCTATGCAATCCACCGGTGCATGACCAGCGTGAACTAACAGTACTGGGTGACATTCTCAAAGAATAATGCAATGTGGACAAGCATATTGGGCAGTGGCGGTTCATCTGTTGTTATAAGTGAATAAAAGAGCGTGACGACTTGCGGTCTTTAGGATTGTCAACTCATTGCCAGCGCATTGAATTGTCTTCTTGCAGAGCATGACCATTCAATTTGTTTTTAATTTTTGAATGGCCTGCGCAAAATATTCAAAACAATCATAGGGGTTTATTGCTAGTTACATCCAAGATCAAGCTACAGCTGATACTACTAGTCCAAACATTGTCAATGCTATATGATGCTATATGCTATACTATAATGCTATATGATGTTGTAGAGAAATTATCAATTTTAAAATTTTAAATTTCAGTACCGCACTCGATATAAGCTCTTCATTGATATGGCTTGATGCTGTAGCCTAAAATTTGATTTTGTTTAGAATTACAAATAACCGTAATAGTTTAAAACTTAAATTAGTCCAATGAAATTGTGCTCTACATTAGCTTTCCGATGGGGTCTGATGTGATGCTTTTGCCAGAAGTTCAATATTTACTAGCAATTAACTAATTAAGAGTAATTAAGATACCATTAGTTCAATGCAATTATATTAGCTTACAATATATGACTTTGGGATTTACCATAAAGTTCCACTAATCACAGTAAACTAGTTAACTGCAATTATTTACGACGCGCAAGTAGTAAAGTGCGCACTTAGTGATCTCGTCATAAACGGTCATAAGTCATGTAGTCATACACCAGTTCAGCATTGCACGGTACAGACTCTTTACGGCGCTAGAGCGCGGGCGCTGCCATATTTTATCATGTGACCCTTCCGCCATAGCAGGCCTTCGGGCCTTTTGGTGGCGGCGGCCGCCGGCGCTCTGGCACACGGCTGCAAGGTGCTGTGTACCCCTTATCTTTTTGGACACCAGCCGGTCGATAGTACAGAAACTTTATGTGAATGCGCATATTGTCTGTACGTGCTATAGAACGTTTAGGTTAACCACATAGTTCATTTACTGCATCATTTTGATAGCCTGCATTGGCTAGAACGTAACGACAAACCCATCAGCCGTCGGCACCTTATGTTTTTAAACCTATTCGCTTTGTAACGCTCTTTGTGGAGAACATAGTTTACTGTCGAACTGAAAAGATTACAAGCCGAGAATTGCCTGAAACCTTTGTTTTCCGATATCCCTGTTTAAAGGGCGAAATTGTGGCCATCTCCTGCTGACATTAAAATCTCTCTCTCTCTCTCTCTCTCTCTCATGTTCAGACTGTGCTGGCTGCGATGCATTGAAAATTTCCACTGGTCAGCATTGCGTGCAATATTCACTAATGAATATTGACGCACATATATTCCCCGGACAATTGACCGGATATTATTTTACCTCCCGCAAACCTTCTGGCTATAAGAGGCTATTACGCTGCTCAAGGGCTGCGTCAGGCACTCAAACCGTTCGCCTGAGCTCGGGCGAAAGTAAGACCGCAAACTGCCCCGGAGCTCCGCACATGCAAATGTAGCTAGTGCGAACAAGCGTAAATACAAAAACAAATGTCATTGTAAATTTCACCACTGGTCATTGCATAAGTTTAATAGAAGCAGCTTGTTTTGCAACAGTGATTATCAGAAGTAGGCAGGTTCCCAGAAATGCACACACTGACCTTCCCTTTCAGCATAAAAAATTCATTAGGAAGGCATAAACATTAGTAGCCACAACAACTGAAGCCCACATCTATACATACTTCTTAGCGGCCATAAAACAACTGAAGAAAGTTACGAAGGCACTATGTGTAACCCAGGAAATACACGCACTCAATAAAAATAACAAAGATACGCATCCAGATACATTGGACACAAGACGATGCTGAGAACGCTGAGCAGAGAAAAGTTGACCACCTCACACACCAAGTTCCAAACTCTAATGCACCCCCCCCCCCCCCAGGCTCCCTGTTGATGCCCGTTCAGCTGTTCCCATCTTAGCATCCTCTTTAAGGAAAAGTGCACGTGCCCTCATTCCCCCGTGTACTACCCTCCTTCATACCTTAACGAGATTGGGAGAGGTTTCCCTTAGAAGGATAAGATCTGGGGCAGTCCTTACCCCGTCGGTAACATGCTGATGAGAATCTAAAGAAGGTATCGGAGCCACCCCACGCCCGAAGTGTTCCCCACCAGCTGCAGAAGTGGATGTTCGCCACCTGCTGTGGACTTGTGCAGAAGGGCATCAAGGACACAGATTTTGCAGAAAGTGGGACTAACCGCAACAAGGGAAGAGGACTTCTCCATATAGCTCACCGAGAACGAGAAGAGCAGGAGCCTTCTCCGGTTCCTTACAGAAAATAATTTACATAGGTTTTAATAATATGCCTCATGGCAAGCTTGCATAATAAAAAAGAACAGTTATGGCAGCTACGAATGCCCGCTTAACTTCTGCTTTTCTGAAAGTTTACCAGCCATTGTGGTATTCAACGGAGTGTTAAGCGGGGATCCAGGCACTGGTAGTGGGCACTGGTAGCGAGTAAGACCGGAGTGGGGGTGGCTCAGCTTGTAGACAGTTTGTCCGCAAAAGGCACTTCCTTTTTCTCGGCGATCTGTCCGCCTGATTGGAACTTCCTCTTTACAATCTTGCCCCGCAGAAAAGAGGAGCCATCCTGGCGACTCAAGGAGACGAAAGGATAGCGGGATCGTAATAGGGTTTCAAACGGTCCACGTGAACAATCTCACGCCCACGGCGACGAAGGTCGGTGGAAGCGGCTAATGGTTCAACAAGGTAATTGACGGGAGACGTCTGTTGGAGCACTAGATATGGTCCGTGGTATTTGGCAGTAAACTTGCTGGTAAGACCTGGTGGTGTCGATGGGTCCCAGAGCCATACGTGAGCACCGAGAGAGAACTGATGCACAGGGTGGCTGCTGTCGCTGTGCGCTTTCTTCTGGGCTTGCTCGTCCGAAGTAAGCGAGCGAGCCAGCTGGCGACATTCTTCAGCGTGCCTGGCAGCTGCTGAAAGTGATGTGTACTCTGACATATCAGGACGGTAGGGGAGGATGGTGTCGAGTGGAGACGAAGGTTCATGCCCGCACAGCAGAAAAAATGGTGAGAATCCGGTACTTGCTTGAACGGCGGTGTTATAGGCATAGGTTACAAATGGGAGAATCTTGTCCCAATCGGAGTGGTCGGAGGCGATGTACTTTGACATCATGTCACCCAGTGTGCGATTGAAGCGCTGTGTGAGGCCATTGGTTTGACGGTGGTACTCGCTGGCTGACCGGTGGATGGTCTGACATTCGCGTAGGAGCGCTTCGACAACCTCAGATAGGAAAGACTTTCCTCGATCACTTAGAAGTTCACGAGGGGCCCCGTGCCGCAGAATGAAATGATGAAGAAGAAAGGACGCGATTTTGGGTCCGGTGGCATCCTGAAGTGCTGCTGTCTCCGCATAGCGAGTAAGGTGATCGACGGCCACGATGATCCAACGATTCCCTGCAGGTGTATATGGCAGGGGTCCATACAAGTCGATGCCAACACGATCGAATGGTCGTTACGGGCACGGAAGATGCTGTAGCGGAGCCGGCTGATGGAGAGGAGAAGGCTTGCGACTCTGGCAGTCGATGCATGAACGCACATACTTGTTGACGAAGGTGTACATACCGCGCCAGTAAAACCGCTGTCGCAACCGTTCATAAGTCTTAAATACACCCAAATGACCACACTGCGGATCATTATCGCAAGATGCGCATATATCACTACGGAGGTGCCGAGGTACGACGAGCAGCCACTTACGGCCATCTTGCATATAACTGCGTCGATAGAGAAGACGGTCACGAAGGGCGAAATGCTGCGCTTGACGACGAAGGGCGCGAGGAGCCGGTGAAAGTGACGAGTTCGTAAGAAGATCGATTAGTGATGTAAGCCACGGATCCTTGCGCTGTTCTGACGGCATGTTGTCGATGGACAAGGAAGACAAGGCGGAGCTGGAGGCAGGGGACAACGGAGCGTCAGGCGACACTGGCGAGCGAGATAAAGCGTCTGCGTCGGAGTGCTTATGCCCTGTACGATAGATGACTCGGATATCATACTCTTGTAGTCTAAGCGACCAGCGGGCGAGACGGCCGGTGGGGTCTTTTAGTGAAGACAACCAACACAAAGCGTGGTGGTCTGTAACAACATCGAATGGGCGCCCATACAAGTATGGCCGAAATTTCTGAAGCGCCCAAACAATGGCCAAGCATTCCTTTTCTGTCACCGAGTAGTTGGTCTCGGCTTTGGTCAAAGTTCGACTTGCGTACGCCACAACGTATTCATCAACACCGGGTTTTCGTTGGGCAAGAACAGCGCCGAGGCCGACGTCGCTGGCATCGGTGTGCACTTCAGTAGGAGCAGCCGGGTCAAAATGGCGCAATACGGGGGGTGAGGTAAGTATCGTGCGCAATTTCGTGAAAGCAGCATCGCAAGCCGGCGACCAGGCAGAAAGATCTTTGTGAGCGCTGAGAAGTCGCGTCAGAGGGGCAATGATGTTCGCAAAGTTCCGAACGAAACGCCGAAAATAGGAGCATAAGCCTATAAAGCTGCGTAATTGCTTGATAGATGTTGGCTTCGGGAACTCAGCGACAGCGCGAAGTTTAGATGGATCTGGAAGGATCCCTTTGGACACTAAATGCCCTATAATAGTGAGTTGGCGAGCGGCGAAATGGCACTTTTTCAGATTGAGCAGTAGACCGGCGTTGCTAAGGCATTGCAAGACAGTTTCGAGGCGAGTTAGGTGGGTCGCGAAGTCGGATGAAAATACAACAATATCATCCAAGTAGCAGAGACATGTGTGCCACTTCAAACCGCGGAGAATATTGTCCATCATGCGTTCAAATGTGGCGGGCGCATTACACAGGCCAAATGGCATGACGTTGAACTCATAGAGCCCGTCGGGGGTGACAAAAGCTGTCTTGGGGCGATCGTCCTCAGCCATCGGAACTTGCCAGTAGCCAGAACGTAAATCGATTGAAGAGAAAAATTCCGCTCCATGCAAAGTGTCCAGCGCGTCGTCTATGCGTGGTAGCGGATAGACGTCTTTTCGTGTGATCGCATTAAGGCGTCGGTAGTCCACACAGAACCGAATAGACCCGTCTTTCTTCTTGACTAAAACGACCGGGGACGCCCAAGGGCTACTGGAAGGCTGAATTACACCCCTACTGAGCATCTCGTCGACTTGCTCATCAATAATGCGGCGCTCTGAGGCTGATACACGATAAGGCCGTTGGCGTAATGGGGCGTGCGTACCAGTATAGATGTGGTGAGAAACAGTAGATGTACGACCCAAAGATAGCTGCTGGATGTCAAAGGAAGCTCGGAATCGGTTCAGTACGTCGAGGAGCTTGGCGCGTTGATCTGGGGCGAGAGCACTGTCGATGGCTTTGTCGAAGGTACCCAGAGGCGGTGAAGGAGACTAGGAACGAGGTGGGCTAAGGGCACTGACGTTGTGGGATATTGTGTCGGCACAGGTGGAGAAAAGCGGTGGGACGGTCACAAAATTTTGACTGAACAGGCTCAGCGTGCCCAACGAACTCGCCACGTTGCGACGTGAGTGGATACAACGAATCGTTGGTAATGGCTAGTTCGGTGCGTCCGCTTCGTACAGACAGCGTCGCGAGACGAAGAGGGAAGATGGGGTGAAGAGCACTGTACAGTCTTGAAGAGAGGGACAGTTTATAGGCACAATCGCAGCAGATGAAGGCGGGATATCAGTAGCATTCCCAACGTGGCATTTGGCTTCCCCAAGAACGTTAGCGGCAGTCGGTGCGGTGCACACCGGAAAAAACTCTACTTTGGCACGAGCGCAATGAATCACGGTGCGATTGCGACACAAGAAGTCCCATCCCAAAATAATGTCATGAGAGCAGCCACGGAGAACGATAAACTGATGACGTAGAGAACGTTCTGAATGGTGACTCGAGCCGTGCAGGTACCTATCGTTTCGATGTGCTGAACAGTGGCGGTGTGCAATGAAACCCCAGAATATGGCAGAACAACTTTTCGTAACAAGCGGCACAGTCTAACATCAGTAACCGACACAGCAGCACCAGTATCTACAAGCGCAAGAGTACAAATATTTTCAATGGTAAGTTCAATTAAATTGTTCGGTGGCGAAGCAGGACTTTCACTGGTCGACGGAAGCGCAGTTCTTGCCTGCGGAACTGCGTCTAGTGGTTTTCCGGCATTGGCGAGGTAGAACGGCGACGCATCGGCGACGGAGAGCGACGGCGCGGAGAGATTGAGCGGTTGTCATTCGAGAAGTGGTCAAAGTTGGACGCGGGCTGAGGGGACGCACGGAGATGGGACGGCGGCTGCACGTAGTTGACCGGGCTCTGATCGAAAGCGTACGGGGCCGGGTGACGGCGGCACAGGCGTGCAACATGGCCAGGGAGACCACATGCAAAGCAAATGGGTCGGTTGTCAGATGTGCGCCAAGGGCGTAGAATAGGTGGCGCACGGCGCTGGGTGAAAAATGCCCGCTGAGGTGAACCGTACGATGGAAAAGGCGTAGGAGGTGGTGGTCTTGCGGCAACCTCAGCATACGACAGTGGAGTGTGTGCGGGCGTCGGGACAGCGTCGGCACGAATGAGCGGAGCTGTCAGTGGAGCGGCATGAAGACTTGGTTGTCGAGGGGGCGGAAGTGCGTCGGCAACTTGTTCCTGAATAACCTGGCGTATGGTCGGAGCCAGGTGTGAACTGGAATGCGGAACGTTAGGAATTCGCGATAATTGCCGGGCAACTTCTTCCCGTACGAAGTCTTTAATTTCTTGAATTAGTGTGGAGCTGACAGGGGCGTCAGACATAGCCGCGATCGTGGCTTCAGGTTGTCGAGGGACGATGCGCTGCCGACGAAAGTCGTCGTAGCTTTGACACATCGTGACAGCCTCACTTACAGTACGGGGCTCTTTTGCCATCAGAATGTTAAATACGCCTTCGTGGATGCCCATCATGATGTGGCGAATCTTCTCGGCTTCAGTTATTGATGCGTTTACACGATGACACAAATCTAAAACGTCTTCGATGTAGCTGGTAAACGTTTCTCCTGTCTGCTGGGTCCGCTCGCGCAAACGGTGTTCGGCGCGAAGCTTGCGGACCGCAGGGCGACCGAAGACATCCACAAAGCGAGATTTGAACGAGGCCCAAATTGGAATGTCAGCCTCGGGATTGGTGAACCACAACTTTGCCACTTGTGTAAGGTAGAAGATAACGTTGTTAAGTTTCAAGACGTCATCCCACTTATTGTGGGTGCTTACACGCTCATACGACGAAAGATAGTCCTCCACGTCCTGATCATCGGTACCGCTGAAGAACGGCGGGTCCCGCTGTCAAAGCACCCCGGAGCATGGAATTGAAGAGGCCGAAGAGGCCGAGGTAGCGGCGCCGGTGGTGTTGGTGCTGGAGTCAGTCATTGTGGTTGGAATTCGGCGGCTGCGGAGCTCCAGGGCGAGAAAGTAGAAGAGAAATCCCGCGACCTCCACCAAGTGTTAAGCGGGGATCCAGGCACTGGTAGTGGGCACTGGTAGCGAGTAAGACCGGAGGGGGGGGTGGCTCAGCTTGTAGACAGCTTGTCCGCAAAAGGCACTTCCTCTTTCTCGGCGATCTGTCCGCCTGATTGGAACTTCCTCTTTACAGGAGTAATTTGTGTTACATATTGATGACCGCTTTTCAAGCTCTAAATTTAAATGGCAAATACAGCATCGCCGCATTAGATAGCTAAACAGCATAAGCCGTTCTCACACGCTGCGGAAAGTGATTTGTAAGAGAGAAGGCATTTAATACACAAGCATGTAAGATATTCTGGGCTGCAGGGACTGCAGCAGCAAGGAAAACATTCAAACTTCAATTTGCATCGACAGTGCAAGCGCTTTTTTGCGGACACACCTAGACCCAACCAATTTAAGATGACGAGAAAACCTGGGAGAATGTACGTGAATGGGAAGTGCAGGACTCGTCAGAACAAATGTATGACTCATACAGCGTTTCTCTTTCCATCCTCTTTCACAATGCCGTGACGTATGTGCAGCTGCCACCGTATTTTCCTTTGCCCATGCATTCTCGTCTTCAATTAGCACTGCTCTCTATTGCGCCGCTATTCGTCTTCAGAGCCACATTCGTGGAAGGCTATCCGTGTGGAGCGGTGAAAAGCCAAGCAGCTGAAGCAACCCGTTTTGCAGTCGCGCGCAAGGCTTCACATCGAATAAGATCTGGCGATAAAGTGAACAGAAGAAGGGGCTTCAGATCAGCGCTGTCGACTGTACCCATTTTTTCCTTCTCTTTGTTCTACGCTGTTTTTTGTTCTTTCCCTTGTTGCTCCTTTTGGACAGAACTATTCGATTTTTTTTCATGAAGCTGGTTCAATAAAACCGGCCATTTCATGCTACCCGAAGAAGACGTC
This sequence comes from Amblyomma maculatum, assembly GCA_023969395.1. Taxonomy (NCBI): domain Eukaryota; kingdom Metazoa; phylum Arthropoda; class Arachnida; order Ixodida; family Ixodidae; genus Amblyomma; species Amblyomma maculatum. Next base: position 46,571 of record JAJIZL010033455.1, read on the forward strand.
TCCGGAAGAACCTTCGTTCTTGTCCTCACTTAGCTAGCGACGAAGTCCTGCCAAACATCAATAGTCCTTAGCCTTGAACCGAAGTGCTATTTCAAAAAAGCCCAGCAGTTTGTACAAGCCAATAATGACGGCGGTGATGTGGTTGTGGAGCGCCGCAGTAGTAGCGGTAAGAAATCCGCGAGCCTCACTCGATCGCGCAGTATGGGGTGGTCTTGTGCCGCCTGTAGTACGCTCTGCCGGTATGCACAGAAAGGCGTTATTGCAAGCAATTGTATATTTCAGAAGCGCGTAAAAATGTTACGGTTTCACAAAGTGAAACAAAAATTAAATTTAAAGGATACCCTGTTTACCGTATGCGTACCGTTCTCCTTCGAGCCTTCTCTTCTTCGACTTTCTCCCTCCCGATTCGTATATCCCGGCTTTTTCAGCGGGCATACTTTTTCCAGCCATTATGCTCGATGGCGTTAGAGATGGTGTTTCGAAAGAGGTTTCTTTCCCCTCATGCCATTATTTTTCTCCGCCCATCCCTCCTGGCTACGTTTTTTTGCCTTACCTTACTTTATTTACTTCTTTTCTTTTTCCTACCAGATGTTGAGTTCGAGATTCTAGTCTCCTTATCTTACTTCGGTCGTATTCTACTTTCTTTTTCCTAGGCGCTGCCACTTTCATCACCCATAGACAGGGCACTCCGAATGGGAGCCGAGGTTTAGGCTAGCGATCCCATATTTTGTGAGATCAGCCAATTCCAATTCGCTTGAACGGCTCTGTTGTGCATTATGATTCACTGTTTCCGCCCCGACGCTTACGTCGCTTGAGGGCGCTGTTAGTAGTTTTAAATTCTTTATAGGCCTATGTTTTTGCTTCTCCTTATTTCCCAACCTGTCCTTCTCGCTTCAGTCTTTTTTGCCCAAGAATAACTCACTCAAGGCCAAGCAGCCCCGCAAACTCTTCTCTGTCGAAACTTAGTACATGCAGCCCTCTTAAAAACTACCACTCCGGCCGAAGGCATTTATGTTCGTCCTGCAGCCTACAGATTTGAATAATTCTTTTTCGGTCAACCTTTAGGGATATCCTGGGGCTTAAGTAAACAATAAAAATTTTGTTCTATTTACAACCATTCTATGCTTGTCGAACCAAAAGGAAGCATGTATTACCTGCCTGAAGATACCATATAGTTGCCACGATCAGATAGAAAGTGTGTTGCAAATCTAAGAATAAAACAGCATATTCCGTATATTTTATCTTCTAGGCACTATGTTTGGCATTAGAGCCAGCACTCGTGATTTTTGAATAATTTCGAGCCTAAACCCAACATACTCTTTGTGGGGACCACCAAATATTTCGGTTGATCGCACTAGGCGTGTAAAAAGTTGATAATTGTAATAAATTCCGCTCATATTCTTGTAACATTTGCAGCTGCTCGGACTGCGCCTAGTCTATATCGCTCATGTGGGATGTTGCGAATGAAAGTTGGTCACACACTATGAAAAATGATAACACGTACAGACTATATCGCAGTGGTGTAAAGCACTCAGACGGTGTGATGCGGGGCGAATCAAATCGAACGTCAATGCCGCCGCTTTATTAGGGGCGATGCCCTTGGGTCTGTGCGGTTCGCGCGACTTAAAGGCGACGCTATAACGCCACTATAGAACAGCACCGATTTGTGAAGTAAGAAAGATGTGGTGTCGCCGCTCTCACCAGGCTGCGCCGACTGGGGATGAAAAGAATTCTTAGAGCCGATAGGAATACATGGAACCAAAATATTTCAAAACGCCTTCTGATTTCACAGTGCACCAGTGATGTCATCCGGCGCAGAGTAACAATAAATACCGTAGAACACATTTTGAAACTGCGGAATCTCACTACATAGGCGGAGTATATTTAAAACACCGCGAAATGTAGGAGGAACAAGTCGCGAGCACAACCCAAAGAAACACATGCAAGCAAGAAATTTACAAAATACTTTTCTGATTTAGGAGAGATCCAATACACACGGAAGATGGTTAAAAGTTAGCGAATATCTTGAAGAAAAAGTGTGACGATGCATGCTACGTCATTCTGATGCCCATTTGCTTTTAACGTGTCTCGATGACTGTGTGTTTTGAACACCGGCATACCCCTGAAAAGCTAGCCATCCGCTGGGTGCTTCTCGCAATCGCGGCAGCTTCTCGTGTTGTCCAACGTTCTGCCACTCAGGCTACATTGCCTCTTGAATACTGTCGCCCCAGAGATAGAAACTGAAGGTTAGCGTCGTCCGCGATCGAAAAGTGTCGTCTGCGCCACCGACACGTCAAGACTGATGATCGAGGCTTCAAGCAACACTGAAGAAATTCAATGCGAAAGCACCATTTTTGTTTTTTATAGAGCATAAAACAACAGGTATGAGCTGCTGCCTTCCGTGAACAAGTAAAGGCACTCTCCGCGATGAAATAATTAGACCCCTACAGGTTTCTCAAACGCAGCCAGAGCAAGAGCCGGTTTCCGCGCCTTCGTTACATACCATCAAACTGGTGGCAAATGAAGAGAATCTGGTGCTGTAGAACATATAATCTCAATTAAGAAATCTGTGATGTAATCATGGTATCATTAGCCATTCCGCAGAGAAAATAGAGGCCGAGCTATAAACAAATGATGTCTTAGTCCGCGTATTTGGTGCTACAGGCTGAATAATTGGCGGCCCATAAACGTATGAAAGCTTGTAACTGTTAGGCATTGTGTGACGCAGTTGAGAATGTTTCTCTATGGCTATTGGAGTGCATTTTGTCTACTTTCACATAGCTCTAGGCGTAGAGCAGGAAATGCTGTTTACGGCACAACACAAGCTGCCTCGCAAATAGGAGGCTTAAATTAAGCTGCTGCATGTCAAAAGGATGCAGCTGAAGCTAGTGCTTGTATATGAGTGCCTAAGCAACCATATGACCGCCAAAGGCGCACAAAAATCTTGCTTATGCATTCCTGGTTCCCATAGTAACTGGGCCACCAGACGTCGTTGAGCCCCCGAAGCGGCAACAGGGACGGCGGCATGCAAGACAGACATCATTTTGGCAGGGCCTTTTCCGCTCCAGTCGCCTCTGGCGCGCTGTTTGCTCATATGGCATTGCTAACGACCTCCATGTGACACCAACTTTCCCCTCGATCTTGTCAAAAATCCGTCGTAACCGTCCTTTTTGCAGCTTTCAGGGTACTCCCATTCCATTTTGCTTCCCATTTAGTGTAGTTTGCTAGTCAAATTAGAGGCTACTTTGCGACAGCATTTTAAATTGACGACCTCAATGTAAGGCCACTATGGTATATTCCCAAACGTCGCGCCGGATAAAGCGGCGCAGATGGAAAGGCCCAGTAGCCACCAAAAACAAGCGTAGCCTATAGCGCAATTCTGGCCACCGCGCTGCTCCCCCTGGCCCCCGTCGAAATTGCCGAAAATGCACGCTGGCCCGCTGTCCCGCGGATACATCCAACGCCACCTAGACTCTCTAGGTGGCGTTGATACATCCCACCGCGCGGACCTGGTCCTCCTCACTTCGTGTCCTTAAGGAGGCCACCCGTGCACCCCATGGGTTCCAGAGACTTCTCTAGCGAGAAGGAGATGAGCATAGCTTTGGCAGCGATATGCTGTTCGCGCTCCTTTTCCGCGTCTCGAATATTAGGCGTTGGTTATTTGAGCGCCTGCCGCGCGGCCATCGGCGGTTCTGGCTTGGCAAAGCTACAATAGCGGTTGCAGACAGGCCCCGGCTTAGAGGAAGTCGTAAAGATAGCTATAAGCTCGTGGAGCTCTGTTTGGGTTTCGTTCAGTCTCTTTTGTCATGTGTAGTTGCCCCACTGTCGTTTGTAAATAAGTTTTCTTTACTTCGTGTTCTTGTTATATAAAGTTAATTTTCGCCTTGTTACTTCAAGTGCGCCGTCCTTCACCTCTCACTGTGTTTGCGAATCGACAAGCACCTTAAAAGGTGCGGAAGAATTAAAGAAAAACAACAAACTTTGATATTTCTGGTGCAGTCGATAGGATACGATCCTGTTCGAAGGTTGTTGCCAAACCCTGGGAAAGTCTCTCAATGCTAATACGCCTTGAAGAACAACGATAAAGCTTGGCAGTACAGTGGATTCACACACCTGAACTGGTACAAGGGAAGTTAAGTCCTCGCTACAATTTGTAGGAATTATTAATGGGAGGAATGCATTTTTTTTAAGAATAGAATGCACTGGGAGTCCAGCCTGTGCGAAATTAAAACAATATGCAGAACAACTATGTAGCCGCGATTGCACCCTATAAACATTTTAAATAAGTCTTGCAGCATCTCCTGTAGAAATCAAAGCAATTTAACAGCTACATTTAGCGTCTTTGTTCGTATCCGTCCTTTCTCGGAGGGACACGAAGACGGTCTCGAATGAGCTACATAAATTCAGGAGCAGGTCAGATGCATTCGTATCCAGACCAGATTCGTCAGTGAGGCTCCTGGCACCAAAAGTAAGTAATGTATATATAAAAATGAGGTTTAATTATTTGCGGAAGAGTTGCTCATAGGATCTGTGAATTGCGAAAAGAGTATTCAGCCTATAGGCAACGACGGCTCGTTGATAAAAGCTGAGTAAATGTGGGCATAGTGAATGCGTGATGTGTATTTGGAAGAACTGATAATGCAATCGCGTTTAAACGTTTCTCAAAATACGCATCACAAAAGAGAAACATTCTGACCATTTATGAATGCACAATAGCCCTCCGAGATGGCCGAAAAGCGGCTCCTTCAAAACGTTGCTTTCTATCATTCAGGAGAGCAAATGATGTCGTTCAATGAGATTCTTTTTCTATTGTGTGCGGTGACGCGTTCTTAGCTTCTCTCGTGCGTTTTCTTGTTCGTGCTAGAGTGTGCTTGCGGAGGCCGCGTTGCTTTCCTTGGTGTGCAACAGCTTTCGCTCTGTGAATGAAATATCTATAAGAATGCCTGTGCCAACGCAATAGCGTCCTCGCTGCTTTTATGCGCCACAACTACGTTGCCTCAACCACGTGAGGCAATTGGGTCGTAGAATATTGTGGCGCCCACATGCACGCCGATGCAGGCAAGAATTCCAAGTCGTACACGCTATGCCATCGCTGCTGCCACGTGCTGCACTGAAGCATTTTTTAGTGGCAGCCTTCTTCGTGCTCTTCCTAGTGTAGGCATGGGATCAAAACTTTGAACAACATGCACTTTTTTCTGCAGTGAGTTAATACATATGTATCGTAGATTACACCACACTTACTTATTAATTCTTTTTTTTCCTTTTTTGCGAAGTATTTCAGCTTTACTTTTTTAAGAGCAAGCGTAAAGAAAGGCATAACCGCAAGGGAGATTGTTTCAACTGTGCTTATTGACACGAACCAACGTTATAGTTATTTCGCATGAAAGCGATAAGCGCATACGACTTCATGATATAGAAAAATGATTACGATTAACAAGGACATTCTATATTTCGTTGTATGATTTCTAGTAATTGTATTTTACAACCTCGAAGCAAATTGAATATAGCGCTAACGCACACTTCACATCTCTCCTTGATAAAAAAGCTTCTGAGGGACTGCGACCAAGTCTGTCTTTATTTGCAGTAAGAGTTTTGATTTCGTGCAATTGGCGAATTCCAGTTTTGTCATTTTCGTCTTGGTACCAATGGGGTTGTAGAACCTTGAGAGTCCGATACATTTTAAAACATTCTTTTCAGTTCGCTGGCACGTTCGCTGGCACAACACGCAGTTTGACCAACATATATTTCCCCACATTAGAAAGGATATCGAACACTGAATCCGTGACACATCGTAAGTGCTGGTTTTGCTTCATTTTCCACAACCTGAACTTGCATTGCTACCACCACTGATCTCGAGGCACATCGTTGACAATTTACATGGTATAGAGGAGATTATCGGAATGTCGTACATGTTACCTTGTCAGGTTGTAGGATACGTATGTACGAAATCGCCACTGATTTGGCGTTGCCAATTTCTTCGTGTTGTCTCTTTGGTCTCTTAAATTTTTGTAACAATGCCCCGGTCATGGCAGCCAGGAAGTGATAAGGTGATCCAAATTTACACAGTCTAGCTAGCTCATCCTCGAAGCTCATCCGCATGCCTAAAAAGGTAGCATTCAATTAGTTTCCAGCAAGAAAAATAAACATGGCCGTCTAGCCCCGTAAAATGTTTTAATAAGAGAATTCTCTCTGGCACCCTTACTGTTGGCAGACGACGCCCGTGGTGTCGTAATTAAAGCGTAGTAAACCGTGTTCGGTGCCGTAGGCAAGTAATGGTGGCCTAAAGCAAAAATTAAAACTGGTTTTGAGAATAAAGTTTGCAATGTAAATTTACGAGCGAAACGTTGCCCACAACGGTGGTGCAGGTCGATCTGTCTCATGCACATCATGATTCTCCTTCAGCTTCATAAAATAAAAAGTTGGAGGTGAGGAGCACTGTGCTTTTGCACTAAAAATGGGGCCGGCCTCGAAATACAGTGTTGTTGGTGTTTCTGTTCAACACACCTGTGAACTTGAACGCCCCCTTCCCCCCCCCCCCCTCCCTTTTTTTTCCTCAGATGTCTTGTTTGAATGTAGTGTATCTTTTTTCTGAGACTTGGCCCAACTAGCACTAGAGTATGCTTTGCTGAAACCACGGGAGCTTTCTAAGCAGTTACGTGATTCTTAAGTTCACCTAACGCACTCCATTTTATGCTTCAACTCACGAAGATTTTTTGAGAGTGAAGAACCAACTCGGGAAGCTGTAAACGGTCAAGAAAAGATAAAACTTTTCTGGTAGAAATGGTTATCAAAAGCTAAATGCGGGAGAACATGATGTGATGGAGAGGACGGCGTTAGACATCAGTTGTAATTCACAGTCAGGTAAGGACTGAGTAAATAGATGAGTTACATGGATCTCAATATTACGCACATCGGCGAGTGAGTGTCCGCTAACGGTATGGCGACGCACTCTTCCATGCACGAGCCAGTGAACAAAGTAAAGCCGTTGATTTTTATTTTTGTCTTTCACCTACAAATCCAACACTGTTCTCTAAATCTGCGCTTTCCAGCTCAAGCACACGGGAGGAATTCCTAAATGCGGCAACCCAATCGAAAGCGTTTTAAAAGAACCTGCGGCTACCTGTGATTCTATACGCAAGCAAGGAAAAACATAAGTGGTCTGAAGCAATCACTTGCCCTCGACTGCATACAAGGCGACTCCGACGGCTTTTAACTGCGCTTCACCGAGCAAGTAACCGCTGTTGCCATCCCCTTATATCTTTCCTCTCCGATCAGTCCTCTCATAATTTCATTTTGTCATACCCATGGCTTTAATCACACAAAATTAAACGTGCTAATTGGCTTGCGATGGCCATTTATATCACCACCATCAAGCAGCTGCATAATATTTGCGCCGCTAGCAATTGGCTTCTCCTGGTAAAGGTTATTAAATCCTTGCCCATGGAACCCCAAGACTGAGTATCGATCCGATACAAATACTCTCCTTTTCTTCATCCTCGAGAGAGGTTGAAGCGATGAGAAAACGTAATGTCAAACGCAGGTTGAGCTTAGAGATAAAGTAGATGGAGAAGAAACTTTCATCTGGCTTTACTATACGAAATCCTCAGCTGAACAAGAAGCGTAACAAATTCCGGAAGTCGAGGACAGCCTAAAATTACCTTCACAAACAAGACCAACTGGGCTATTCGCCCTTGATTTTTATTTCGTGGTTCATTCCTCTATGCCCAAGTTATGCGCCACATACACAGAGTTTGACTTCACAAGTGCTAATGTGTTCGGCCTTGATGTTATATCTTTTGTTTTGTTGCGTTCTTCGTAAAATCCTGATTCTATTTAGAATTCTATTTTGATTTACATTTTAATTGTTACAGATAATTGCACACTTTACAAGCGCAGTGCGTACTCAAGGGCGCCTTGTTGGATCAGTTCGTTTTGCTCAAGAGCAGAGGTCAGCGCCATCCGCAGATATCTTTTCTTTTTTTTTTCTTACAACCGCGCGAGTCCGAAAGAGTATACGAGACCACAAGCTAAAAGACAAAAATAAAGGTGAGAAAAAGAAATGCGTACGAGGGCAGAAACCCACGCAAAGTGGAGCTGCTGACCACCCCTCCCAAACAATGTCGCTTAGACATTTGAGGTGCTACATTCATTATTACGAATCGATATAACTGCCTTCTTCTTCGCCCGTTTTCCTTGCTTAATAAACTCCCTGTTTTTCCTGTCTCCCGGTCCTTTCTTGGAATAAGCGTCGGACGAGCTCGTTCGCTCCGGCTGCTGTAATTTGTTACCGCTGTCCCGACGCGACCTTGTTAAGGCTACGCGAACATGCCCCGCCAGCATCCTGAACCTGTGTATTGCTTTTATATCGCCATTTTTTGCTCTAAAATGAGTTCTGATGTTTGTACCGCGGCTGTTCTCACTCACTTGTGCGGCAGTGGCGAGCGCTCGTGACCGAAACACGGTACAAGATGAATCCGATTAGTTCGTCTCCCTGCATTCTTAAATTGAGTTTCAGCGCTTGCTTTTCAATGGTGCACCTCAATATAGGCTAACATATTATATGAATTGCGACTGAAAAAAGCACATGCTTCACCGCTAGGCCTTTTGTGATTAGTACATGTATAGATAGCATGATGAGAATCCGAAGAAAACATAGAGCATGAAACAAAGACAACTCGTTATGCCGGCCGTTACGACCAGTATATAATTAATTCATGCCATTCCAATTGCAAATATTTTAATTCATTGTTTGTTCAAAGCCCACATACTGAACACACATAACCTGCATAAGCAGCGTACGTCACGGCAAATTAATTACCCTAACTCTCCTTTTAATTGCACAATGCATTAGCCCATTGCAATGTGCCGGAAAGCGGTTTTTCTTTAGATATTGCCCACGGGCAGCGGCCAGAGGTATGAGCAGCTCTAAGCTTTTGATTACCCTTCACAGTTCTCGGTGAATACCCCCCCGCCCCCCCCACCCCCACCCAACCCGACTCAATTTCATATACAACTTAATCTTTTTATCTGCGGAGGATGAAACTCTGACATTATGATCCCGCAGCTATAGCTGATGTTGTGGTGCATCTCTCGCATTGCTGCATTTATATGAGGTGCTATTAAAGGCGCATGTTGACACCAGTGGTTGCCTGTATGTCGACTAGCGGGCTCAATAAATTATATCTCTCAAAAAGACAAGTGTGTTCGCACACGCATGTAGTGGCGTGATTTTTTTATATATTTCTTTCATCATGCACATATTGCTAAAAAAGAAATAATTCCAGAATCGTGTTGTTTTTTTCATAACAATTCTTATTTCAATACGTAGCTTATCGCCAATTTTACATATTGTAAAACAGTGTGTGCGTCCAAATCAAATGTTAGTATTGATGTGTTTCGCTGGTAAATAAAAGAATCCGTTCTCTAGAGAGCACAGGTACAGGTCCACGGTTGACACTCTTTGCATGCATGCCAGCTACTATCTTGAATACTGGTGCACTGGCCATTCTGGTGGCGCGGAATATTGATGATATTTCACATTCACCCGATGCACTTCCGTGAACTAAGAGGACGTGTGCCGCATGTTGTGTAGATCTTGACACGTTCTATTTCGTATACGCTGATGGAAAGTTCTTTTGGGGGGAAATATTGCTCTTGCATTTCTCTTCTGTAGGGATGAGGCCACCTTAGCGAGGTCACACTTCGGACAACAGAATGTAAGATTGAGTCTGAAATCAGATTCATCCCGCACCAACTGTTGCTTCCGTTTCTTCCTCCTTAGGAGTGGAACTACACATTTCAATTTCTCTATAACCCGCGCATGCGTTAAAGGCGCATTCGAATCCGGCGCCGCCGTCAGCGTTGAAGTGATAGCCTTGGGCTAGAGCAACCGCTATCATTTGGGAGGTAGCAGGTTCGATCCCTGGTGCCGCCGGGTAACCACCGGTTTTTATAGGGTGCGGGATTTTTCCCGGCCTGGTGTTCCGCTCTTCTGGAGTGAATTGCTTGGGAAAGGAGTCGTGAACCAAAACGTCCCCAAAACGATCCAAAACGATCCCTTTCATAAGGATCTGACCCCAGAAGAGCCGAGCACCAGGCCAGAGGATATCTTGTACCTATTGCAATGAGGTGGCCACCCGGCAGTGCCAGGGATTGAAACTAGTACCTCCCGAATGCGAGGTTGATGCTGTACCACAAGGCCACCGCTTCCGGTGAACACGCTGTGTAGAAAACTTGAATGCAGTTTAAAAACGCGGACTTGGTTATTCGCCCGGTTCGTGAACATTTCATTGAGAGTAATGCGGGCTCAAGAAATAAGTATAAATTACTGCCTGATCTACCAGATTAAATATCTCTGCTGGATGAATCGTGTTGCTTAAAACATTTTAGAGCCGTGTGGACAAACTGTAGCTGACATGTCTTATTTTCTGAACCTAATGACTTGAATGTTGAAATCGGCAATAAAGAAAAAAAAAGCGCCGGTGTTTTGGGCGAAAAATCAAGAGCATGGCGCTGGCCGAGAGTAGCTGGCAGCTGAAATGGCCGAGCACTAACTTCACTTTAGGTTGCCTAACGTTACATTTGGCAGGAGCAGCCAACTCGTTTATTCCCTTTTATACGGCAGGGAGATATCAGAAATGATCTGTCTGCCAGGACCCTTGCATTCACGTTACTCATGGGTCGCACAAGCACTTACATACGGCTTTGTTAAAGCGAGATTTTATATGTGTGGTGATATCTTTTGCGTTATCGTGTCGTACCCTTAAAGGTGGAGCTTAAGTGTCCTCCATGATAATTACCACCCGCCAGCGACTGTGGACGGAGCGAAACTGAGGAAACAAAAGGGAGATGAGCTCACGCTCCAAAACAGTATTTTTGTTTTCAGAATTGTGCATGCACTAAGGATGTCCATAGTTAGGTATTATGGCCGGCTGACCGCGCTCTTTGGTAGGCTCTTCCAGAGGGCGATGGAAGTTTAAAAAATGAGGGACAGGAGAGCGACTTAACAGGAGGGATATGTTCGAATTTGCATATTGCGAACGGAAGTTTGGAAATTAGGAGCGGGAGAGGCCTAAACAGAGACGGTTATAGTTCACACGGGGAGAGATGATGTTAGTGATCGTGCAGTGTTAAAAAGCATTATGTCTTATATCCGGTTAGGCCAGGGGCGCTTAATCATTCTGATGCAATAAAAATTAATTGTGAAAATTTAGCCGAAAAAGAAGACTCGCGCTTCGAAACACACTGATAATTCGGACCAGCAGAGTAGCGGAAAGCACCTGCAAATGCTGTGACAAGTGCAGACATTAGAAAACAAATTAAGTCACCTTGGTCTGCTATGAGCCTTATAGAGGTATGCGAGAGACACCTGGGCAAGTTGGAGAGGGCTTTGTTCTTCGCATATATTGTTTTCTGCTTTTAGTAATAGTCAACGTCACTGCGGCTTTCTCGGCAGAGCGCTATTTCACAGCTCTTCTTTCCGGTTATTTAATTTCTTTAGTGCGCACTGCCCGGTTGCAGCAGCCTTCATCTACGCTTTGTGTCTATATGCAGTGTCTATATGCAATTCTCTTGCGTTTTAGGTAATTCTCTTACCTTTGAAAAGCCCTCCTTGTAGGACCTCTTGATTCTATTTCGAGGGTTCTTACCTTGGTTTCCCTCAGTCTGACTTATGCTCTTCCTCCAAAACCAGGCCCAAAGACGGCATGGTTATAAAAAACGCGTAGTTTTTACGCACGCACGCCGAGGTCTCATTAATATTGTTACCTGGAAACGCGGTACCAAAGTGATGTGCTCACTGACGAAGACGACGACGAAAAAGCGTTGAGAAAGAGGACGACGCACACAGAGTGGACACTGCAAGGCTACTGAAGTCTCAGCGCCGAGTTCAGCCCATCGCAGTGCTGTTACATTAAGTGCATCCCCGTAACATCTTGGTGGAGGTCGCGGGTTCGACACAATCTGACGCTGGATCTCCGCAGTGGCCGTCACCTCGGAACCGTCACGATGACAACCGACGCGGCTCCATCTACCTCCGCAACCCCAACTGTCGTCGTAGCCCACCCCCGTGACCCTGGCTCATTCTGCGGTACAGATGAGGTCGACGTCGAGGACTGGCTTTCGCTTTATGAGCGTGTCAGCCAGCACAACAGGTGGGACGCCACGCTGATGCTGGCCAATGTCATCTTCTACCTTACTGGCACGGCACGCGTTTGGTTCGAAACGCATGAAGCAGAAATACCCTCCTGGGATATTTGCAAACAAAAACTCCGTGACCTGTTCGGAAAACCGGTTGGCCGTCAACTCGCCGCTAAGAGGGACCTCGCCAAACGTGCCCAGACATCTACCGAGCCTTATATTACGTATATACAAGACGTTCTGGCCCTCTGCCGAAAAGTTGATAAAGACATGCCAGAACCTGATAAGGTGGGGCACATCCTGAAAGGCATAGCCGACGATGCCTTCAATCTTCTACTCTGTCGGGACTGCACTACGGTTGACTCCGTTTTGCAGGTTTGTCGACATTTCGAGCAGGCCAAACACAGACGCATTGCACATCGCTTCGATCGGCTCTGTAACACTGCCCCTACCTCCACGTGCGAGGATCTGCCGACCCTAAGGCAACCTTCCAACACTGAAAATGTGACACGCATTGTGCGTCGTGAACTAGAAGCGCTCGCCCCTGCTGCATCCAACCCGCCCTCCTCGGACAGCAACCTAGCGACGATATCCCTCATTCAAGCCGTCGTTCGTCAAGAGGTTGCCAACTTGGGCGTGCCCTGTAGCCACACCGTAGAACAACACAGTTCGAGCTCCGTCCCTCCCATGGTCGCCACCGCTACACCCCGCAACACCTACGCGCCGCGCTACCGATACCACAATCCTGATGAGTGGCGCACCCCTGACGACAGGCCTATCTGTTTCACGTGCTCGCGTATTGGCCACATCGCTCGCCACTGCCGCAGCCGCTGGACATCACCACCTCGACGTTTTCCTTACGTTGACCGCTACTCCAATTACGGTCACCTCCGTTTCACGCCTCGTTATGAGCCGCCCCGCACCGATACTACTCCGCCTCCTCCTGTGTCCAGTCGGTCTCCTTCCCCGCCAGCCCGCCGTTCCCGTTCACCTCTTCCTGGCCGCAGTTCCTCGCCGTCCTCTGCCGGCCGCTTCACGGGAAACTAGCCAATGCAGCTCCCGGAGGTGACGCTGCATTGGTACCCCGACCTGGAAATCCTCTACTACCCATTTCTTCGCCCTGTAACCTCCTGTCCCTGTTCGTGGATGGTGTTCCCGTCTCTGCCCTCATTGACACTGGTGCCCAAGTTTCGATCATGAGCTCATCGTTTTGCCGCCGCCTCAAGAAAGTACAGACCCCCGCCGCTTCGCCCACCGTTCGTGTTGCCGATGGCAGTACTGCTGCCGTCACTGGGCAGTGCACTGCCCGAGTCACCCTTGCCGGTCATCACATCCCTGTTTTGTTCACTGTCCTCAACCAGTGCCCTCACAATGTGATCCTCGGCCTTGACTTTTAAACGGCCCACTCTGCCCTTATCGACTGCTCCAGCGGCCTTCTTCGTTTGGACCTACCTGTCTGCTCAGAACATCCTCCATCTGCACCCCGCCTTCGCTCCACTGAGTTCGCTCGCCTGCCCCCTGACTCTGCTGTTTACCTACCTCTGTCACCTTTCCCGCCTGTGCCTGACGGTGACTATCTTGCTTGCCCTATCACCGAAGTCTTTCTTGACCGCAACGTCGTTCTTCCTCATCTCATCGTACGCGTTACACAGAACAGCACCTACCTTCCTATACTGAACTTCAGTCTGTCACCCCAAGTTCTTCCCGAAGGAATATCCCTCGCTACCTTGTCCCCTCTCACAGACTGCACCATTTGTGCACTCACTCCTGGCCCACATTCAAGCGTCCTTCCAACACCCGTACTCTCCACCACAATTACCGACCCTATTTCCGCAATGATTGCCTCTGACCTCAGCCCCGAACACGCTCAGGACCTGCGCAACCTTTTGTTATCCTTCTCCGACATTTTTGACTTTGCTGCCGGTTCTCTGGGCCAAACATCAGTTGTGACTCACCGTATTGACACCGGCGATGCAAAGCCTGTACATCGGAGGCCTTATCGTGTGTCCCTTTCTGAGCGCCAAGTCATCCAGCAGGAGGTCGACAAGATGTTGGGCAACGATATCATCGAACCTTCGAACAGCCCCTGGGCATCTCCTGTCGTGCTCGTTAGAAAGAAAGACGACAGTTGGCGCTTTTGTGTCGACTATCGACATCTGAACAAGATTACAAGGAAAGATGTTTACCCGCTGCCGCGAATAGACGATGCCTTGGACTGTTTACATGGAGCCCGCTACTTTTCCTCCATCGACCTTCGTAGCAGCTACTGGCAGATCTCTGTTGACGAACAAGACCGCGAGAAGACAGCTTTTGTCACCCCCGATGGACTTTACCAATTTAAGGTTATGCCTTTTGGACTTTGCAACGCCCCTGCTACGTTTGAACGCATGATGGACTCCTTACTCCGCGGCTTCAAATGGACGACTTGTCTATGTTACTTGGATGACGTGATTGTCTTCTCGCCCTCGTTCGAAAGCCATCTTAGTCGCCTTTCTTCCATCTTGGCACTTTTCCGCCGTGCCGGACTTCAACTGAACTCAAAGAAGTGCAGTTTTGGTCGCCGCGAACTTAAAGTGCTTGGCCATTTGGTGAATGCCACCGGCGTGCAACCCGACCCCGACAAAGTTCGCGCTGTCAGTGCGTTTCCATGTCCCCGTTCACCCCGTGATGTCCGCAGCTTTATAGGACTGTGTTCTTATTTTCGCCGGTTTGTCCCAAACTTTGCCGCTGTTGCTCGTCCTCTCACCAACCTGCTGAAGAAAGGCGTTCCTTTCTCATGGGGACCAGAACAGGCTAACGCATTCTCCACCCTCATCGCTATTCTCACCAATCCTCCTGTGTTGGCCCATTTCAACTCGTTTGCCCCGACGGAACTTCGCACCGACGCCAGTGGCCACGGGATTGGTGCCATTCTTGCACAGCGACAACGCGGCCAACATTGCGTTATTGCCTACGCCAGTCGTCTCCTGTCATCAGCAGAACAGAACTATTCTATTACGGAACGGGAGTGCCTGGCTCTCGTTTGGGCCGTTGGAAAATTCAGACCCTATTTGTTTGGCCGACCCTTCACTGTAATTACCGATCACCACGCCTTATGTTGGCTCTCTTCCCTGAAGGATCCTGCTGGCCGCCTCGGCCGCTGGGCACTGCGCTTGCAGGAGTATACCTTTTCCGTTGTATACAAATCCGGTCGGCTTCACCAGGATGCAGACTGTCTGTCCCGTTATCCCGTCGATCCCCCTTCCTCTACTGACCATGAGTCGGACCCCTGGGTCTTCTCTATATCGGACTTTTCCCACATAGCCGACGAACAGCGGTTGGACCCAACCCTCAGTTCTCTTATCGACCGCCTCCGCACACACAGCCGTGACTCTTCCCTCGCCCTGTTCTTCCTTCATGGGAATACGCTATATCGCCGCAACATGCGACCTGATGGTGCTGAGCACTTGCTGGTCGTTCCCCAACACCTACGCTCCGCCGTTCTCGAACAAATGCACGACGCTACTACAGCTGGTCATCTTGGCCTCTCACGCACATACGACCGCGTGCGCCGGCGTTTCTTCTGGCCTGGACTCTACCGCTCTGTCCAACGTTATGTAGCCGCTTGCGACCTCTGTCAACGCCGGAAGAAACCCCCTGTGCTACCACCTGGACACCTGCAGCCGATTGCTATCCCGACTGAGCCATTTTCTCGTGTTGGCCTTGACCTCCTAGGGCCCTTCCCCGAGTCCTTGTCGGGAAACAAATGGATCGCTGTGGCCACCGATTATGCCACGCGGTACGTGATCACTCGCGCCATTCCAACCAGCTGCGCCACAGACGTTGCTGACTTCCTTTTGTACGACGTCATACTACACCATGGTGCTCCCCGTCAACTCCTTACCGACCGTGGCCGCTGTTTCCTTTCCCGAGTTGTTGAGGAAATACTTCGTTCTTGCTCCGTTCGGCACAAGTTCACCACTGCGTATCACCCTCAGACGAACGGCCTTACGGAGCGTCTTAACCGCACACTCACCGACATGCTCGCAATGTACGTATCCGACAGTCATCGCGACTGGGATATTAGTCTGCCATTTGTCACCTTTGCATATAACTCTTCGCGTCATGACACTGCTGGGTACTCGCCATTCTATCTTCTCTTTGGAAGAGACCCCTTACTGCCCTTCGACACTTTGCTCTCCGCCGCTAGCCCCGTCACAACCTATGCCCGCGATACCATCGCCCGAGCCGACGCTGCTCGCCAGATTGCTCGTCAGAATCTCACCATGTCTCAAGAAACTCAAAAACGCCGCTACGACGCTCACCACCGCGATGTGCACTACCCTCCCGGATCTCTGGTGTTGCTCTGGCTTCCGTGCCGTCGTGTGGGGTTGTGTCAAAAACTTCTGCCCCACTACACAGGTCCTTACCGTGTACTACGCCCAGTGACCGACGTTACCTATGAGATTTCACCGCTCCACCCAAAGTCACCGACTGCTACACCCACTTCCGAAATCGTACATGTCGCCCGCCTAAAGCCATATTACTCCCCCTCCACATCGCACGCGTAATACGCACCGGGACGTTGCTTTTTGCCGAGGGGGGTAGTGTTACCTGGAAACGCGGTACCAAAGTGATGTGCTCACTGACGAAGACGACGACGAAAAAGCGTTGAGAAAGAGGACGACGCACACAGAGTGGACACTGCACGGCTACTGAAGTCTCAGCGCCGAGTTCAGCCCATCGCAGTGCTGTTACATTAAGTGCATCCCCGTAACAATATTATTGCTTAGTTAAAAGTGGTTTAACCTTGTATTTGAAGACACTGGCTCAAAACACCATTTACAGAGCCCGTCTCTCGTCAAAACGCAGAAACTGGACAAAAGATTAAGGGGGCTTCTTTTAGACGCGCCATCTAGGGCTTCTTTTTGCTGCATTGAAGGCTTTCTCCTTTATTCGCTTAGGTTACAGTATTACACAACAGTTTTATAAGCTGAAAAAATTGGAAGTAAGCGAAAAGAGTGCCAATACGATTTTTAACACACACACACACACACACACACACACAC
>JAJIZL010033456.1:0-26661 GCA_023969395.1 Amblyomma maculatum
AATATATTGGCTTCAAAATAACGTAGCATACTTTGTCACACGTTGTTCTCAAAACACTGAGTGATTTTTATTTATGTCAGCACTTATTGCTCTGTCTAAAACCGCAAAAATATTCTGTCAAGTTTTTCTTGGATGTGTTCCTATGAGTCGTCCTCGCGACTTGTACTTCCCCTCCCCGCTATGCTTCGCGAAGTTTTGAAAATACTCCACTCGAGCATTGAGACATGATATTTGAACAACCTGTTCTACCTTATTCAGGGTTACTCTGCACCGAAAGACAGCATCGTAGGCGCAATGTGAAATCATGAAACGACTTTGAAATATTTGGTTCCATGTATGCCTAAAAGCGCCAACCTTCGCACCCCTAGTCTTCACAACCTGGCCACAGCAGTGCCACCGCATCTTTCTTATATGACCGATTGGTGCTGGACTATAAATGCTTTTTTTTTCTTTTCAGAAACACAAATCGAAATGCAGAAAAAGACTTAAAAATGTAGTCTTTGCTTCAATAAATCAAAATTCACAGAAGTGGTCACGAAATAATGTACATAAATAAGCCTAATAAGATTTATTCATTACATAATCCACTAGCTATGCCACGCAGACAATGCTTCGAAATCCCCCAAACAGTTTATGATGGTGTTCAAGCCTCTCCGCATGCCCAATAACTCAACTAAATACGTTTAAGTTAGCTGTTTGAAATCGCCTGCAAGGCAATTAAGGTTTAAAAGCCTGTCTTCTTTCATTAGAACCCCCCAAAAAATTTCAGATTAGTTTTTATGTTTAAATTACTCCGTAGCCCTCTACTACGGCTCCTCTTTTTCTCTTTCCACTTTCACTCCCACCTTCCTCCCTTTCTTACGGCGCGGATCAGACCTCCACAGGGCAAGCGAGACAGATACTGCGCCTTTCCCTTCCTGTGAACGAATTATTATTATATGTATATAACCGGACTACCTATAAACCTCGGCCGCTGCGTTTCTATGGAGGCGAAACGAAGATGCGGCGGTGTGCTGTGCGATGTCAGCGCACGTTAAAGATCCCCAGGTGGTCGAAATTACTCCGTAGCCCTCCACTACGGCTTCTCTTTCTCTCTTGCCACTTTCACTCCCGCCTTCCTTCCTTCCCTTACGGCGCGGTTGAGGTGTCCACAGAAAACAAGTGAGACAGTTACCGCGCCTTCCCCTTCCTATAAATCAATCAATCAGACTCCTAATGTATTTGCTTACTCTTGCTCTGAAACTCCCTAACTATATCAAATTTTATCGAAGCCGTTAAATAAATATTAATTATGCAAGCCTCACAGTAACATTATTCAGTGTTTTCTTATTTTACGAGGTATGTTTACACCTCTTTCATTCCAAATTGATCGTCATCACGCAACAGCAGCAATAAACGAAAACAACAAGGGGTCTGGTATTTTATTCAATAGGTATAGTGTGTCTACTTTGATGATAGCATTCGACACTTACGGAGCTCACATGGCTATCATTGGCTATGGCATCCAGCTAGTGGTGAGGTCTCAATCGCCAACCATACGATGGTTCGGTAGCATCTCACGGGCGGTGGTGGTGGTTGTGGAAGAAACATTTACTGCCAACATTACATAGGGTGGGGGCGTTGCACCCTACATGGCATTTGAGAGCCCCCTTCATGTATGGAGGGCCCTCTTACAAAACAAAAGAAAGCCCTTGGAGGGCTATCTGAGCGAGAGCGCATGTAATGATCTTGGGCTGGTCTTTATAGGAGGTACTGGTGAGTAGCTTCTCCCAGTAATCTAGGGCCACCTCTGGTGAAGGAGGATGAGGGAATGAGGAGCAGGTGAGTAATATGTGTAGAAAGTCGCCAGGTTTGACACAGAATTTGCAGGAAGAAGAAAACTGGTCAGGAAAGCGGGCGTGTAGAAGGATTGTGTATGGGGCTGTGCGCGTTTGTAGCTTGCGCCAATGGGCAGCTTGTTTTTTTGTTAGATTCGGGGGAGGGGGTGCGTAAGTCCTCCTATTTTCGCGGTGATAGGTAAGGATGTCACGAAAGGACAGCAGGCACTCCCCGGCATCTGAGGAAGAATGTTCCTCCCCAGGCTGGAAAATAAGACCTCGGGCCAAGGAGTAAGCCTTCTCATTACCGGGAAGGCCCGCATGCGCAGGTGTCCAAATAAGGGTGACAGATTGTCGGGGTTGCCAAAAACGCAAAGGCGGTGGGTGTTGGATGACACTAAACCATTGGCAAAGTTCAGGATAGCTGTTTTGGAATCCGAAATGATTTTCGCACCGGGTGTGGATGTCATGGCTAGCGTAATGGCTGCCTCCGGCGGATCTGTTGTAGATAGGTGAGAATTGAGCAAGCGGAGAGACGTTTTGCATGATTGTCAGTAACAGCTAGTACCTTACGATGGGTGTTTGCATAGGTGGCTACATCTACATATGCTACACTGGGGTCTTTCCATATTGTCTGTGTAAGGCTTGCGCCCTGGCTGTTCTACGTTTTCCATCCAATTCTGGGTTCATCTTTTTGGGAAAAGGGGTCGAAAGCCGTGGCTACGTTGCCGAATAATTGTGGCCAAAATAAAATGAACAAGATAGGTCCTGGATGAAAAACAAGTTAACGATCCTTACACGACAAAGACCATTCGTCATCGGCACCACGAAGCCTTTCTTTTCGCAATCAATATTGAATCATTGTGATTCAATTATTTATTCAGCGGATGCATTCAAGATTTATTAGTTGCTATTTTCTAATAACATGCCAATTTTGCAAAATGCGCGGCAAGTTCATATCACTCATTGGAGGACAGCGAGTTACGCCGAATGCAGCACATCACGGTACCATGAGGCACACGAAGAGACATATTGACATATCAGGAAAACAGTAGCCACAAAAACATTTCCCCTGCGCGTCTAGCCCAATAACCCTGTGGGCATAAGTCAGCACAATAAAGAACTAAATAATTGGGTGGCGGAGATAGTAATAATCGCGCTGAGCGGTCGTCGATCTGCTCACCTCATCATACCGACAAATGTTCAATTTATATACGGCGAGGAAACATTCATATAAAGCAGCAAATAGTGACTAGCATGACCTAGAACATTGCTGAAACATACTGGAGTGGTCGGAATATTCAACACACATCTTGGTGCATCTTGCACGACAAAGAAACTGATAAAGCTGCGTCTGGCGACAACGAGCATGATCAAACAAAGAACACAGAATTGATACGCGTTCCAGGATAAGAGCAATAAGGCCGCATGACGGCGGTTGTCGAAAAAAGGAGAAATAAAGATTTGAATTGTGGGCGACAGTATGCTTTTCCCGATCCCTGTCATGACGTCGTTGGTTAAAGCGCTCAGCTGGGGATGCAAGGAATATAGGTCGATTGCCGGTGAGACAGGATTTTTTAATTTTTTGATGACGTCATCATGACATCGTTTGATTGAAAGCTATAATGTAGCCAGACGGAAGCCGGCAATATGAGCCAAGAGAGGCTTTTGTCCTAATAATTTCCATCAGCTAATGTGAGAGGTAAACAAGGTTATCAAGATCACTTGATGGTGAACCTGTTCATCTTCATCACTGTCAATATACCCACTGCAGGGCGAAGGTCTCTCCGATATTCCTCCAATTAACCCGGTCCTGTGCTTCCTGCATCCACTTGACCCCTGCAAATGTCTTAACCTCATTCGCCCTCCTAACTTCTGCTACCCTCTGATACGCATTATTCACCTCGGTATCGAATTTGTTACCTTTTTCAACCATCGATTGTCATCTCATCGAACTACATGTCATGCCCATGCCCATATCTTCTACCTGATTTGCACTAGAATGTCATTAGCACGAGTTATTTCTCTGTACTCAAGTTTTTTTGAAACCATACTCTTAATACATGCCTACTTTTCATTATTGTTTCTAAATTTGTCACGCATCACTTGTCCCATGTGACATCGTACAAAGCATCGGCACAAAGCCTCTCTATTCGTTTTCATGCTATAATAAACAAATCTAGGAGTGAGTGATTTGAATATAACAATACAAGAAGTGATGGACCTTTTATTCGATAGAGCGCGAACCCCAGATCAAGTTCAAAAGGAAGGCTCCTCGACACTCTTTTAAAACAGCATGTTTCTGTAATACACAATATTATAATATATAAGACATCTAGAGCAAGGCTGAAGATGAGGATAACAAATAAAGCTGGAAATCTTTATTTTCTTCTTTTCATTCTTTGTTACTTTCTTTTGTTCTTTGCTTCATTCGTACGAATCCATCGCTTTCCAATTTGTTGTCTTCCTTGCTTATTTCTCTTTGCATTTCTCATTTGTCCTGTGGCGAAATATACCACATGTATACTGACTCCCTCGGGTGAAACAAGTTAGGCCGCCGTCAATGTTAAGTCTGAATGATTTGGTGAGAACTGTCGTGTTATAGTGTCGGCATAGAATTATTTTTCTTCCAACAATAATCAGAATTAGGGCTTTCTATTCATTTCGGCTCTCTCGTCAATTCGAGATACTGAACCGACGCATAGATTGCTTTGCGAGAGGAACAAGTGATTCGCCGACGTGAACATTAGAAATAAAAAGACACCTTCATCTTGTATTCAGATACGAAACACGTTAAAATTTAACATAGCGTTTCAACGCAATTTTTCACTTGTCCAGAAATCCCCTTCCATTTCCCAATTTATATACACAGGATACTCACGTAAGCATGGTGCTATAACGTACAACCTGTGTGTGACAGCGCCCTAAGAAATGCGAATGGCGCACCCAGAGTCGTTGAACAAATTCCAGCTCAGTGAACTGTACAGTAAAAGTTTACTTGAACAGACCTCACAGATGCTTTGGAAAAGTTTGTTGAAGTGCGAGTTCGCAGAGCCGAAATAAGTACGTGAAAGCTTGTTGCCTTTAGCTCCAAGAAACATAGGGTGTTCAAATCATGTATCAGCCCATTTTTTGTGATTGCGCTCATTTGCAAGCGAATAAATCAATAACTTTTGGCAGCATTTTTAAGCTTATGACTGCAGAGGTCTTGAACTCAGCCACTTCGTGCAAGATTCTGTGAACCTTGCACATCGCAACTTCCTGCTGGGCAGGAAAAGCTTTAACTTTCTCCAAGCAGATCATTGCTTCAGCAGATCATGGTTAACCAGGATGCATAAATACGCAGTTCTTGGAGCTTAAATGCCTAGAAGGTCCGAAGCTCTGGCTATGGCTGGCTATGGTTGGCAATGACTCTGGAGCCAACTAGGCGAATGGAGCCTCCTATTGATTCGGCTAGTTACAAGCTCGTTCAGATAGCCAATTCAGCTTAAAGCTACATGACGACCACTTTTCATCACCCGGTAATAAAACACGGTTCTCCAGGTGAAAATATGCAACAAAAAGTACGAGTTACACTGTAAAAAGTTACTGTTTAAAAATACAGAAATTTTATGGCAGCTGTCCTGCCAGAACCCAAGAACCCGTGACAATATTATGGGAGTTTGTCTTCTGGGCAAGGATGTCAAAGTGAATGCAAAAGCTCGCTGGACGCTAGGCAGCGTCGTAGGAGATGATTATGCTCCAAAGAAGATTATACTTTTTTCTTCTAGACAGCTGTCGTTCCCTTTTCAAGTATTTTCCAAATAAAGAGATAGTGGCACCGTCTTGAGAAGATACATGTGCTTGCGCGAATGTATTCCATACTTCGGTTTTAAACCACTGATTGCCTTCGCGCTGCCATACCCAGAATCTTCACCTTCTTATAAAGCTGCTATTTTTCGTTTTCTGCCCCTTCCTTCTTTTTTCAGAGTCCCTCATTGCTGTCTAGTGTCTATATTTTTTGGGAAGACATTCGGAAGTGCAAGGTGCCGTACAAGTGGCTTCATCTCAACAGTTGCTCAGCACGAAGGATTGAAAGAAGCTTTCATTAAACTAGGCCTCGTCCGTTCCCGCAAGAAAAGTGGGCGAAATGTGCGTACGCTGAAGCGTAGGTGTTTTGGAAGCCTGGAAAAGATTCGGACTGAAGCAAGCGCACATGGCCTTGACTGAACCTATTCTGAGTATAGGGTAAGCTTAGGAATCCGGCTCAGGAACAAACGCTTTATGCATCAAATATTTCTTTCTTGCAATTTTGCTTTTTGCTAATTCCTAAATATTGCTTTTTTGCTATTTTCTTAGCTTGTATTCTTTCACTTTATGATTGTGAACATAAGGAGTTTCTCTTTATGTTTTGCATTCGTGATTGCCGTGTTTGGTGTTACATGTTGCAGACTCACTTGCATCATATCTGTTGTTCTGCAAATTATTGCCAAGGGCGTGAACCCGCAGCTTTTAGTTTTGGCTCCTGCTTTCCTGTACAAAAACTATAAATCTTAATTTTGCGAAGTTTTATTATCTTTCTAACCTAAAACTTCGCGAAGCAATCCACAAATCACCATTTTTTTAAAAAGCCCCAAGAAAAAGCGTGGAACATTGCATAGTCCATACTGCCACGGCCCATTTCCGATTATGAAGCCACAAGCTTTAAAAACGGCCAGCACTTCAAAACAATGTGGTGTTTGGGGGCATATGGATATCCCGTCTACACCTAACTTGATCACATGCGTTCACGATGGACAGTTTCACTAAACGATTGCTTAAATTGCAGTCATTCATGCGCTCGATGGAGGAACGACTGACGACCTGTTTTTTGCAGCTGCGTCTGGCTTTCACAGCTCCCACGTGTGAGCGACTAGCATTAGCCAAGCGTTACACGCTTTTGTAACTATAGCGACACTGCCTTCGACCAACATCTTGAACCAAGAAATGTATTCATAAGGTTTCCTCAGTGGATATGCCGTTGTAGCATCATAAAAGATTCGAAAAAAAATGCAAAGTACTGACAAGTGAAAAACAAAAGTAGAGTACAACGCTGCTTGGTTTCAGTGCGACTCAGCTATGAGCCGACTTTCGCAGTTTTCTGGGTTCCGATCCTCAACTACTTCCTGAGGAACAAAATGTTCTACTTTATAGTCAGAAGAAGTGGAGAAATATGGGAGAGGCCTTCGCCCTGCAGTGGGTATAATCAGGCTGATGATGATGATGATGATGATAGTCAGAAGAGACATTATATGGTTCAAAACTCTTCCTGGTTCGCGAGTGTGGATGACTCATGCAGCTCACCTCAAGGTGTTATAGTGGGCGTTAAAATGCTAAGAACTATGTCGTTATCTCCCGTGAATAGGAGGTTACGTTTTCGCAGAGCAGTTTCCACTTGAGCACATTGAACTGCTCGCCAGTTTCCTTTTACTTATTTCTTAAAGAAATTCGGGAGGCCATCGGTAAGCAGCCTATTCGCCGCGCTAGAGGCACACGCCCTGTGAGTTGTTTTTTACCCAAAAGCTCCAAGCAGCGAGTTGTGTGGAGAGGGGAGGTGAGAGGCTTTGTTTGCGTCAGCCCTTTGATTCTCCGCTGGACCGTGAACAGCTCCGTTCGTGCGTCGACGTTCCGATCTAACGCACGTAGGCAGACCGGATGCTTGAACGCGACGTGAAGGGAACATGCTATCGGCACTGTCGTCATGGCAACCTGTTTTTGGAGCAGCGGAATATGAAGCTACAGAGAGGAGTCGGTTCCCCGTGAGAAGCGACAAGTAGGAACACTATGTGCCAGTCTAATTCTGTCTCGCACACAACACACATCACCCTAACAAAATAAGAGCCAGGATTTCAAAGAGTATCAATGCTACTCAGCTACATAGGTTTTTGTTACCGTTTTTCTGACTTTATTTTTTCTGTTTAGAGCAGTGCTGTTTGACTCTACGGTTCCAGTTTAGATGATGTGGTTTAGTTTGAAGCGTTTAATGTCGCAAAGTTACTTAGACTATGAGAAACGCCGAAATTGAGATCTCCTGAACTTTTACCACCTGAGTTTCTTTACCGTGCGCTGACATCGCACCGCACATGCATGCCACTCTGTTTCGCCACTTTCGAAATACATCGACTAGCTAGGTGAAGAAAACGGGATTAGGCGCTTCGCACCCGCCGAGGGCATTCGCGCCGCACTACGCTGTTTGTGTCTGCAACAAGCCTGCCTTTGTATTCGACCTTGAAAAGAAGGAACTCTGCTTAGTGCGGCGCATCTCTGTTTCTTCTCCTTCCATGCATTCTTACAGAAAACTGCGCGCGCACTATCTTTATGCCACCAGAGTTCGCATATTGCAGTGTTTTTTTAACCCTTTGCTGCAGAACATTGCTTGTTTCTATCACACTTGCACTTCTTTTGTGATTTTTTTGTTTGCACCGCCATATACGAACGTTCATGGAACACATTGTATCTTTGCACAAACTAAATAGATAATAACATGACCGGCAACGGAGCGCAAAAATGCATCGTGTCTGTTTGGAACTTCGGCTAAGACCACCGAATTCAGATGTGTATTTCGCATCATGCAATTAATTTATTAAAACGAAGCTGCACCCTAGACGGCGAACATTGGCCATCGTCCTCCTTTATAAGAAGTGCGGCTAATTGCAGTACTCACTCATATGCATAGGTTTTTAAAGACATTCCTTGATTTGCTGAAGATTTACGAATAGCAATAAGCGTTTCAACGACGCGTATCAGTGGCCCCCTTTTTATGGTAGCGTGACGGGTAGTTTTATCCGTTACAATTGTCGGGAACATTTATATAGTCGTTGGTTGCAAAAAGAGCTACAGTGCAGATGATTACCACAAATTTCCTGCGATGACAAATAGGAGTTCCGGGATAGACATGCCATGGGCAGAGATGCGCAAACAATGGCTAACCTTCTACTCGTGCTTTTACTGTTTTTGGCCGTACTCTAGTGCTCTCTATTGGGCGCGACCACCACCACTGGAGTGAACGGTGCTAGAGTCGATATAGGGGAGCAAATGGGATCACGTGACTTCTTTTATTGCTGCTTGAGCCAACGCTCGGTTCAATTTCAGCCTTTTAAACACTAATGGTCGCGTTGTCTCTGTAGTTTTGCTTGAGAACGAGTTCCAGCGTTGCTGTTTTTTGATCTTGCATTGTTGCTGAGGTTGCTGAAATTTGTATAAGATGTTCTCAGGGTCCGTTATTGCTCTGTATCCGGACGTATGCGACGGATCCCAGTGCAAGCTCCCATTGTTATCCAAACTTAAGCTCACGGAATCTTCCTTATTGAAGATTTGAATAGGCAAATAGGCGAGTGGTCATTCTTATGTGTGCAGTAGACATTTCAGGGAGCGAGATTTCGTACATGGAGTTCGCGTTAAACAGTTCAGTGAGTAGCGGCAGAAGTAACGGTGCGTGCGTTTTAATTTGCGCTTATCACTTGCGAAGCTAATGAAGGCCTATTGCTGGCATGATGGAAAAGGTGGTGCCTTTACAGAGCAGTATATGCTGCCAGAACAAAAAAATGAGCTTGCAAAAGACAGAAGGTATCATTTTTCTCAATGGAGGCGGTGACACAGATGTTTCACTGAACTAAAGATTCTGAGCCACGGGCAGTGGTATGCATGATGAGTAGTCTCTGGCAGCGTCTGCAGGGCTGGTGTAATTTCAAATTTCTGAGTGCGTGATTAAATAGGGAATAGAGCATTACATGCTGTGATATGCCGATGTCTGCGTCCGCAAAGATGCTCTGCCCGGGGAAACCAAATATGCGGGCGGAACCATGATTGACAATGACGGTAATCAGTGCGGAAGCATTCAGTGCGTGGGAAGCACTTATTCACACTTTCTATAAGAAATAAACCACGTCTTCCCTACACTCTAACTTGTCTCTTTTAGTATGTTCAAGGGAGCAGGTGAACGGCATCGCTTCCACCGGCGCTATTTGAAGGCGCTCAGCATGTATCAGGCCCATGGCAGCTCATCTTCCTCTAGCAAAGAATTGTTATAACTGAGATTCACTGGCAGATTGCTGCTGACTGCATGTGTGGAAGCTTCAGTTCCTTCCATAATGGCAACAACTCTGGCCGGTCCATGTCCTCGTCCAAGTAAACTTATCGGCCGGGCCCACGCTTCGGCAGCTAGCTGACTCGGTGAAGTACTGTCTTGCTGAATGCTTGGACCTAATACCTCAAATTAAGCTTAAACATGCCCAAACCGAGGTGCATATAAATAAATGTGAATGCAGCATTAGCGCACAACTGAGCTGCATAGGAAACGAAGGCACAGCAGCAGCTCAAAGCGCGTTATCGCAATTAGTGCGTCACGCGGGGCAGCCGAGAGGTGGCGTCACAGTATGTCCTCGCACCCAATATCGTCCGAGAACAGTAGGCAATATTGTCATCATTTGCGATCTTCATTCAGCGAATATAAATATTCTCCTACGCCTCCTTCAGCCATTGAGGAACTCGTTGGTTTGGTCTGTGGGGTTTAACGCCCCAAAGCAACTCAGGCTATGAGAGACGCCGTAGTGGAGGGCTCCGGCATCTTTGACCACCTTGGGTTCTTAAACATTCACTGACATCGCACAGCATACAGGCTTCTTTCTTTTCGTCTCCATCGAAAGGCAGCCGCATGGCCAGGATGCGATCTCGCATCCTAGGGCATAGCAGTCGAGAGCCCTATTCCCTGCACCAAAACGGCGGGGCCCATTCTTAAACAAGGGCAAGTTAGAGAGCATGAGTATTTTTCAGCCACTTCTAGCCCTTTTTATTTATTTGTGATCTCCTTCAGGAAGTTTAATAATGTACTAGTTACCAGGTTCCGCAACCATGCTTGGATTTTCACTGTTTGTTTCTTCCTATCACGATATAAACGTTTCAGTAGTGCACGATAGTTCTGCAGCTGACACCCAATCACTCAGGCTTACACAAAGTCAGTGGAGGGCCTGGTAGGAAGCTGCTTCTGTAGCGCCCCACAAAGAGCGCCTGGTCGGCTGCTGGTCCGCACCGCTGGAGTCGCAAAATAATTCGTGAGCAGAGCTCCCAGGCTGATCTGCCTCGACGCGCTGCTTATTGGGCCGTTATCTGGGTGCTGGCGCGACCAGGTTTATGCGCACCGTGATGCAGGCTCGGTACGTGGCAGTCATGCGCAAAATTGGTGCTGAACCTGCTCGCTGCGAAAATGATGGTAGCGCGCGCTGCATCCGTTCATACATTCGATTATAGGGGCCTTGTGGGCTCCGTAGAAGACAGCCTCGGAACAAGGCAGCCTCTCTAAGAAACCAAAGTACAAATAAGACAAAGGGATTTGGGTACAGGTTGCATATTAGCAGTGAGCCTGGCTGATTAGGATACGGCCATATTCTCAACATTGCTGGACTTAAGAGCAGCGGAATGGTGAACGAAGTTCACTTGTTAGTCGATGGTGAAAAAGATGGCAGTACTATACACGAACAGCCAATGTGCTATCACACTCGATAATGCTTGTAACCCATAGCAGCGTGACCACAGCGCTTCGAGGAAGCACAATGGAGTCCACAAAAGGAGCCAGTCTCTTTTTTATTCGAAAAGTTTGCCACAAGGCATAGCTTGAGAAAGGGGGATTGGGATGCAGGAAATATAAAGTTAAAAAAAGGAGTGAAGTCCAGTTGCGCTTACGTATTCGCAGCGATTGGCAGTGTAGTGATTGTTCATTGTCCATTCGATTGTCGTTGCCGGACTACTTGCTGACAGGAATTGGCTTCCGCTCTCACAGGAAGCAGCGTGATGGTCACATGAGCTTCCGTCGTTTTGTTCTTAACTGTTCTTAACATACGAAGCTAACCATCAGTCACCACGACTCAGTTATTTCGCAGTGACGCCACGCGCACGTTTATCTCTGGCATACGTGCAATACTTAATATAGATAACACAGGCGCGAGTCAATCGGTGCGCGTCACGAACGGAGCTTGACATGTTGGAATTGAAGTTTTTTAGAACCCTCATGTTGGCATGGTTTTTTTTTTTGCCATTGGTGCTGCGAAGTTCTTCCAAGGGCCCAGCTCAAGAAAGCGTTTGCCAAACCATTTATAGTAAGCGTTAGCTGCTCCAGGTACATTAGTTAGTCTCAGATGCTTTCAAACTTGCGCGTTGGAAAGGTCGCGAAACGAGTGAAGAACTTCTGGGTAGCACGAACAAACAATCCGTGCTCAGGGTTCCTACTCTTTCGTGCGTAGTGCAGTTCTAGAGACAAGAAAGCGAAAACGCAAGATTCAAACGTCTTACGGCTGCTTAGAGAGATTATCTCAATCTTTATCACACGGCTGTATATGCATAAGCACGAAATGTAATCAGAATGTGCTCGAAGTCAAACTGAAAATGGCCGCCGGCATAGGAGCATTACAGGCGAGTGCGGCTTCTAGGCTGCCCGAGGAAATTCGAACACCGGGCAGTAGTCATCAAGTACGTAGAAAAACATACAAAAAGAGCGGACGCGCGGGCCGTTTCGCGGTAGGCAGTTTATCATACTACAAAGATCGGAA
Organism: Amblyomma maculatum; assembly: GCA_023969395.1. Lineage (NCBI taxonomy): Eukaryota > Metazoa > Arthropoda > Arachnida > Ixodida > Ixodidae > Amblyomma > Amblyomma maculatum. The sequence continues at coordinate 12,377 of JAJIZL010033456.1, forward strand.
TGCATGTAAGCGCCCGGTTTCCATACAAAGGGTGATGCTGCGCCGGTCATGGGTACCCGGGTACGCCCACTTCACCGCGCTTTTCAACCCGTCCCCTCGTTTTGCCGGTAACCTGTTTCCGATTGTCAGCAGAATTAATTTTGGTGTTGCTTGAGCTATGAAAGTTGTTTGCTAGTCGTTTTGTTAAGCTGTTTGAACGTAGTTTGCACGTGTAACATAGAATATGAGCCGTGACGCACTTTTACCGTGCAGCCACCGTTATATGTGGGTCATCTTTTCCTGAAGAATATTAGCGTTGCTTCCAATACGCAATTTACCAAAGGTTACTCGCGACGCCTAGAGTTAAATATTTTTCATTGGCTCACCCGAATCCTTACATCAAAGTGTTCCTAGAGGTTCAAGCGTTACTGCATCACCGGCGCCTGCATGACTATATCTGCGGACATCATATCACTTGGCACAAGTGAACATATTTACTGTCGCTTGTCATATGCGCATCTTGCACCCGTGATGTAGCAAGTTTGTGGGGAGAGTCGCTTGCATTTAACCAGCGGCGCAATTCTGGCCTGTAATAACGGCTCCCAATGCAGACAAGGTTTTACACTTCACGATTGCGGTGCGCAGACGTCCGTCTCTCAACGCAATCTATTTGAATCGTCGCTTTTTGCGTTTAAGCCGTCAAAACCACTCGAAACAGTTCTTTCGAAGCGGCGGAAAAAATGTGGGCACTTTAGTTTGCGTTTAAAAGATGTTAAATGATTTCGCACTTTTAAACCAGAGTCCTTAAGTAAAAGGTAAGAGGTTTTCTTTTGTTTCATATACTTGCGGTTGCTTTCAATTCCATTAACATGAAGATGCACTAATTTAATTTTGTAGAGGATATGGCTTTTCAGCCCTTAATTTTCTGTTGGCTTTCGTTTTCCACCATCCCATGCCATCATTATGTGTAGGATATAGTGAATTTGCAGCTGCTTCATTGAATTGCGCTAAGGTATGTGACACTTAAGGTTAGTTAGAATTCAATAAAGAAATATTACCTGCCCTTCATTCATAGCAGGGGTTCTCGAACTGTTCGTGTCCACCTGCTGTCAAGGAGTTATCAGTTGTCGAGCATCTACCAGTCTACCATTTCATTGCGATGTCATGGCAATTGCTCAAAACAATGGGTTATAAAGAGGTCTTTCATCATCATCATCATCAGCCTGACCACCCACTGCAGGGTGAAGGCCTCTCCCATATTTCTCCACTTAACCCGGTTCTGTGCTAGCTGCATCCACTTGACCCCCGCGAACTTCTTAACCTCATCCGCCCACCTAACTTTCTGCCGCCCCAGGCAATGAACTGTACTTCCACTACTGGACTCGTTACCTGTATTTACATGTAAACCGCCACTATTCTGCTTCCTCTGCTTGCCTGTTTGAATATTAAATTTCATTCACTGCCCTCAAGTAATAATTACATTAACCTTTTTTTTTCAAATGCCATCCGTGAAGAATAGGGTGGACGTTTTGAATCCTCAGATTTCTTCGGCAAATTATTGGTGGAATCGTTTGAGAAAGATGCGGCAGGAATAACATGAATGCTGGTACCGCGTGCTCCCCAGAAACGAAATAAATAATTTTTTTTCCTTGAATCATTTTGTTTGCTTCCATCAGCGCATATCTGCTGATTACTGGAGAACAAGTCTAATATTAATATGGCTTGCTGCTGACAAGTGAAAACACATTGCATCAAAATACTGCATGAAGTGAGAATTCAGTCTTACCTGAAAGTTTATTTCTAGCTATAACAACAAATTACATAATATACAGCAGAAAGCCCCACAACATTAAAAACGAGATTGGACTTATTATTGCAAGCAGTAATTTGCCACTGCTGCCCTAAAGATAAAACCAATGGCTTTAGATATTGGCTCCAGGACGAATGAAGCGGCTGGGCTAAAGCCAAAAGGACGCTCAGTTGTGGATGTGTCGGGAAGCGATCGGAAAGTCCGATGTTGCAAGTAGATATATCACATAGCAACATGGAATGTAAGATCTATGACGCAAGGTAAACTGGATATCGTCAAGCGAGAAATGGACAGATTGAACATTGATATCTTGGGTATCAGCGAGCTCAAGTGGACCGGAATGGGAGAATTTAACTCCGGCGACCATTATGTCTTTTATTGTGGGCACGAATCCAAGAGAAGGAATGGGGTCGCTCTCATAGTAAACAGAAGAATGGGCAAAGCAGTGCTAGGGTACAACCCCAAAAACGACCAAATGATTTCACTTCGGATCCAAGGTCACCCTTTCAACATAACAGTTATCCAAGTCTATGCACCGACCACTGCTGCTGAAGAAGCTGACGTTGAGAGATTTTATGCGGACCTACAATGCCTTTTAGACCGCACCTCACCATCAGTCGTCGTTTTTCTCATAGGTGACTGGAATGCTAAGGTCGGGAGTGAAGAAATATCCGGAATTACCGGCAAGTTCGGTCTTGGTGAGCCAAATGAAGCAGGGCAGAGGCTAGTAGAGTTCTGTCAAGAAAACAACCTGACCATAGCGAATACTCATTTTCAACAGCACAAGAGGCGCCTGTACACATGGATTTCACCGGACGGTCTGTACAGGAATCAGATCGATTATATTATTTGCCGGCAGAGATGGAGAAGCGCTATACAAGCAGTAAAAACAAGGCCTGGGGCCGATTGTGGCACCGATCATCAGCTTCTTGTTGCCAAAATTAGGCTTCGATTGAGGAAAACGCAGAAAACTAGAAGGCCTTTCAGGTATGATCTGGATCAGATTCCATTAGAATATGCTGTGGAAGTGAGCAATCGATTTCAAGAATTAGATCTAGAAGACAGAGAGCCCGAACAGATGTGGACTGATGTTCGTGATATAATACAAGAAGTTGCTACTAAGGCAGTTCCAAAGCAAAAGAAATGCGAAAAAGCAAACTGGTTATCTGAAGAGGCTTTGCAAATAGCTGAGGAAAGGAGGATGGCAAAAGGTATGGGGGAAAGAGAAAGATACAAGGTTCTCAATGCGGATTTTCAGAAAATAGCAAGGAGAGATAAGAATGCCTTCTTGAACATACAGTGTCAAGCAGTTGAGGACAACAGCCAATTAAGGAACACAAGAGCTCTGTATAAGACAATCAAAGATATCAAAGGAAGCTTCTGTGCTAAGCTGGGCGTGATAAAAGACAAACGAGGCAAGGACCTCACTGAAGCCTCAGAGATAAAGAAGAGGTGGCAGGAATACACAGAAGAACTGTACAAGAAGGACCCGGATGTGCAAACCCAACATAGGACGGTTGTGATTACTGATCTCGAGCCGGGCATCCTGAAGAGTGAAGTTGAATGGGCCTTAGCCAGCCTTGCTAAGAACAAAGCTAGCGGAATTGATGGTATTCCAGCTGAGTTGCTTCAAAACCTCAACCACGACGCTGTTAACACACTGCATACATTATGTCAAAAGATTTGGACAACCCTGCAGTGGCCACAGGATTGGAGGAGGTCAGTTTACATCCCCATTCCAAAGAAAGGCAGCGCCAAAGATTGTTCCAACTACCGCACGATCGCGCTTATTTCGCATGCTAGCAAGGTGATGCTGAAAATCCTCCAAGATAGGCTGCAGCAGTATGTGGATCGGGAGCTTCCGGACGTGCAAGCTGGGTTTCGCAAGGGCAGAGGAACTAGAGACCAAATTGCCAACCTTCGCTGGATCATGGAAAAAGCAAGAGAGTTCCAGAAACCCATTTACTTCTGCTTTATTGATTATGCGAAAGCGTTTGACTGCGTAGATCACAGCAGATTGTGGCAAGCTCTCCAAGAGATGGGAGTTCCAATTCACCTCATCTGTCTCCTCAGGAACTTTTATGAAGGGCAAGAGGCCACAGTCAGAACTGGGCATGGTCTTACTGATTGGTTTCCGATTGAGAAAGGGGTGAGGCAAGGCTGCATACTGTAGCCCTGCCTATTTAACCTATATGCAGAGTGCATCGTGAGGAAGGCCGGTCTGGACGAGTCTTCAGCTGGAGTGAAGATCGCTGGAAAACGCATCAACAACCTTAGATATGCGGATGATACCCCTTTAATGGCAGAAAGTGAAGTGGATCTCAAGAGACTTCTGATGCGCGTACAAGAAGAGAGTGAGAAGTTTGGGCTTAAACTGAACATTAAAAAGACAAAGATCATGGCGTCTTGCCCTATCAAGTCCTGGAGCATCAATGGACAAGAAGTGGAAGCTGTGACAGATTTTCTGTTCTTGGGCGCCAAGATTACCTCGGAAGGAGACTGCAGCCATGAAATTAGGAGACGCCTGCTTCTGGGAAAGAGAGCAATGGTTAGCCTTGGCCGCCTAGTAAAGAGCAGAGACATTAGTCTGCCAACCAAGATCCGTATAACCCGTGCTATGGTCTTTCCAGTTGTGATGTATGGATGCGAGAGTTGGACTGTGAAAAAGGCTTACCGCCGAAGAATTGACGAGTGTGAATTGTGGTGCTGGCGAACACTCTTAAGAGTTCCTTGGACTGCCAGAAGATCAAATCAGTCGATATTGTCGACCATAAACCCTGACTGCTCATTGAAGGGTCAAATTCTAAAGTTAAAGCTCAGCTACTTTGGTCATCTGATGAGAAGAGAGGAGTCGCTGGAGAAAGATTTGATGTTGGGAAAGGTTGAGGGTCGCCGGAGAAGGGGTAGGCAGCGAACGCGATGGTTAGATGGCATTCTCGAGGCATTGCAGATGAAGCTATGTGATGTTAAGAAGATAGTGAGAGACCGGAAAGCGTGGCGTGACATGGTCCATAGGGTCACGAAGAGTCGGACACGACTGAACGCCTGAACTGAACTGAACTGAATGCCCGAGGGCAGCCAGAATATGTCAATAAGTGTAAAGACGCTGTTAGCACATACTGTGTAGTACTCTGGCGTTGACCATGGGCGCAATTTTCGCATTTAGACTGGAAGATCATCGGCAGTTTGTTGGCTTTAATCATGGGCGACGCCTGAAAAAGTAGCCCTTTGCCCGAGTCCGAAGGTAGCAGCCATATTTTCGCCAATGGTTGCCATTCTTTTGCCACAATAGGTACTTTATCGACGTGCCTTTCGGCATGCAGCTGGTTGCAGGAGCAGAGCACTTGTTTCCATTTTGTCTTAAAATGCACCGCTTAACATAAAACCGTGCTTCCGGAAAGCACTCCTGCCTCACGCTCGCAGGTTGCAAGTCATATTGACCACGATAATATACAAAACTTTTTATCGGATGTGCCGGGTCTTTACTTTTTTAACGTCAAATTTTCAAAGCGACTCTATACTCCTTGCCAGTAGTGAATCGTCACTCTTGCGAACCATGGATATCATATTTCTAAACTTGCCTATTGTAGACGGGGACCAAGCATGCGTGAAACTGCGATGCTTATCCTCTGATAAGCATGCCGTAATGAAAGCTAAACGATAGTGAGCACCTATGCAAAAGGCTGGCGTAAATATTTAGTGTATACAGCGGTTTACAAGGCCTGGTATTAACAAGTCGAGCGATTATAATTTATCTAGAGTGCCAAAGTAGACAATTTTTTTCGCTTCAGAGCAACAAAATGAGCATGTCCTGAATTCAAACAATAAAGAGTCTGTTTGATGATGGCTATGGTTTTTTTTTTTTTTTTACATATGCCGCCGTGAAATAGTTGCCATCTAGGGCGGGTATTCAAAGTGTAGTGTAAAGCGCTTAAAATTCAGAGCAAAAACAACCTAGTACTAGGCCGAAAAGCTGGTTATTTGTGACAAAGCTATCGAGGCTTCAGCACAATTTCGTGTATGTAATGGTGGACATGATGTTAAGCATACCGCATCACAATGTTCCGTGTTATTGCTTTCGGCCCCTATATACGGACTGTATGCCTGTTTTGCAGACAGTTTCATGATAACGTAGCACACGGTCGAAAAAGTGTATATGCAGTACTTCCTGTGGAACTAGCGCTGCAGGTGTTCCATAATATTGCCCCCTGCAATGGATTTATTTGACCTTCGCTCATGCATAGTTGAGGTGAATGTTCTTGACTTCCTTCGTGTTGAAGTCTGCACGAAAGAGGACTGGAAAGGTGCAATCGAAACCCGCAAAGGTAGAAGACGAACTGCAATACGTTGTCTAGAAAGGCATTGCATGGAGTTTAGCTGCGTCTTGATGTGACCGTTCTCCCACTTCGTGAAATCAATCGTAGCACGAGGCGCGAGGCATATAGGGAGGGCACGATAGCTAGACAAAATGGCTAGGAAGGCAATGGCAGGTACGAGACCTGAGTGCACGCAATACGCCTATTACTACGAGGAATCGGAAAACATAAACAGCTTGCGCTGCAGCCTTACTGTAATATTGATTTTGGTACAGCACTTTAAAGGTGGCTTCCTTACTGTTAGGGTATGTATGTGGCAAAGTATCCTTTACAGGGCAAAACCGTAACGACAGGTACGGACAATATAGCCGCAGCGCAAGTTGAAGTAGATGTCAGAATAATTAATTAATTATTCTCAGACATCTACTTGAACTTGCATCACGACTATGTAGAGAAAAAGAAGAGAACACAAGGCCAAGCGCTAGCTAGCACCTACTTTATTCTTCATGGCAACAACACATATATAGACATGAGGCCACACTTGCGCATACAGACAAGGATCCGGCATGTCATTTGATCCAAGTTAATAACGTCGTGCCCACAGGAACTTATATTCGGCTTCGTAGACGGAGATAGAAGTATCTCTAATACAGGTTTCCCCTTTTTTCTTGATATGAAATGCTTCAAGTGCCAACCGCGCGTGTTCATTTTTGCTTCTGCCCAAGAATCGACGTCTCATCAAATCGTGGTACACATTTGCAAGCCCCATTCGATGGCGTTATTATGTTTTATGCCGGTGTCCATCACGCTCGCAAAGACAAAGACAGCTCAATAAAAGCTTGTTTGCTGAAAAAGAAATTTTAACACTGAAGCTGCCTGTTTCAGCCGGAAGATGGCTCTCGTAATAGAGAGCACCGCCGCTTGAGAGAACTGAAAATGAATGAGGTGCCTGTTGCTAGCGCCAGTGTGAAGTGGGGATAGGCCAGAATTCCAAGTAGCCAGCAAGCTGATCGACAAGCCAGCTCTCTCATCTAAAATTAGCGTTCAAAAACGAGCGCTTTGTATGTGCTCGTTCTCTTATTTTGCATAAATCCTGGCGCCACTTTCGTTCGGGGCGGAAATACTTACTTAAATGCTTTGCCAAAGGAAGCGCTCCTGCTCCATCAAACGGTTCAGACTTTGACTTCAAGCTATATAGCATATCCTTAATTCTACCTTCTGCGGATAACTGAAAGATTACACATACAATCGAAAGCTTCCTTTTGGAAACTGTCAATGGCGGCTATAGTCACAACTTTAAAAGCCTGCCGCATAGCAATGCATAAAGAAGCAGCGTCGCCATATCTTCTTTAAGAGCGCTTATATTTTGCCTGCTGGGTATTGCCCCAGCGGTGCATATTAATAAAATGAATGTGTTACCGGCCCGCCGTGGTGATTGAAGGGTTAAGGAGCTCGACTGGAGAACATAAGGGCGCGGGATCTCTGCCTAAAAGAAAAACTCACGCATTTTGCAGGAATAAAACACACGATCGTTGCGACCCATTAATACAGTCGATTAAGTCACATAAAGAACGTTTGTACGGTTAGGCGCTGGCTAGTGTACACGCACGTTGTACGGTCTTATAGGCAACGTGGTATATTACCACTATATGCTAATCAGTGTGTGCGTAATTCAATAAGTAAGGGTTACGGAAATATGAATTCAAGAATTAAAATTGTATGCCGCTGTTTCTACAACGTTTTCTTGAAGTGGCGCATGCACCAGCACCCCAGCATCATCTTACCACCCCTACTCATTCAGATTGTGCAAAAGCAATTTACTCTAAGCGCACTGCACAAGCCGCTATCGCGTAAGCGTCTTATAAGGCCGAGCATAAGTGTTCCCTGAAATTTCTTTATCAATTCGTTTCTATGAGCATTTTTGCTATGTCATCATTATGCCGGTATAGTGTCTGCCTCGGCGTCTAAGGCTTAAAGGCTGTTTTGCCATCTCGCTTCAATTCCAATTTTGTTTTCCGCGCAATCCATTGCTTACATCTCTAAATAAAGTTGGAACCCTGTTGCGACCTCATATTCTCAATTTATGTAATGTTTCAACTACTTTTCGAGTCCACCTTAGTCAGTATGACGTCAAACCTTTCCGAACGATTAAAGTTTTCTTAACATTCCGACGCCAGCGACGGGCGCTTCCACCACGGGTTTTGGCCGGAACGGGAGCCTTGTCGTGACTGCGTTAATAATGTCACTCCCTCACTCTACGGTCTGCTGCATCACCAGTAGTTGTGTTAGGTACTCCGTTGCTAGCTTGAAATATTAGGCGCCGTTCTCTATCTCCTCTTTTACTCTTTTATTCACAGGGTGTTTTCTTATCTATTATTGAAATCTTTATAAAAATAAACTGCTGCCTTGCACTGAAAGAATAAGAGTTCTTCCTTTTGTTCCAACACCTTATGGTCTTAAATATATGAAGAACGGACAAAAAACGAAAGACGAAGGATTGAAGAGAGACATTTTTTTTAATGAAAACAAAGGTGGAACGGTCGCGCGGGTGGTAATATATGATCCCGTCTTGCGTCTCGACAGTAGGGAATAGAAAAAGAAATATAGTAAGAGTGCAAAAAAGGAGGGTGATTGTCTCCTAACACAGCGAATTTTTGTCACAGTCGGAGTACCTGAACAATTCACTAAGCACTGGCTGGTAGACGTCTTCCGTAGGGTCGACATAAAGCATATCCAGCTCATGCATTCCTTCATGCAAGTGCGCGCAGTTGCGAAGAGGTCTGCACAAACGGCGTTCTAGTATAGCACCTTCTCCGCTGTTTTGACATATGTTATGAAAACAGGCCTCATCATTGTGCAACTTAAGGAAGCCACTCAACATTCCCTAGTACTTCGCAACACTGAAACACGTGCCAGTATAAAAATGGCTCGACAACTACAAAGTCAAGGCAGCGGCTTCTTTGTGGGAGCAGCTTTATGCACCAGGTTACATCAGTCCGTAACTCGCAGGCGACGCATTCCGCTGATAAACACCGCACATTTCCGAAAATTAGGAGTCATGGATTGACCTAAAGGGTTTTATGATGGAATGTGTTGCCGTACTGACAAATATTACTTTCACTTCTTTAACTATTATCGCCCGTTCAAACGCAAGAGCACCAAGATCACTATGCCGAAAACAGGCGACTCGACTAACTCCATGACATGAAGATCTCTTTTATCATATCTGATCTCATTGATAGCTGGACCACCTAAATAGGCCTTGCCCTCGTGAGAATTTCCATCCTCACCAAGGTCGAAGTGGTTTACATCGAAGCAGCGAGTCAAGGCTTCTGTTAGTATCCCCGGGAGCATTAATCGTCTCTTTAAGTCTAGACTGCAGCAATGAGACAAAACGACCACATCCCCTTCCCTTGCAGCTATCACAGAAAGGAGACCACACCTTGCGAGCTCCATGTGCCAGAGTATGGAGCAGTAAATACAACAAAACTCAAACCCGATACCTTCGTCCAGCTAGTCAGCGTAGAATAGTTTGGTTTGGTTTTTGGAGCTTATCGTCCCAACGCTACTCGGGCTATGGCAAACGCCATAGCACAGGGATTCGGAAATTTGTCACCTTGGGTGCTTTAACATGCATCGCATCACGCAGTACACGGACGAATTGCTTTTCGCCTCTATCGAAAAGCGAGAGATGGTTCCGGGATTGGGTACCGCATCCTTAAGCAAAACATTCCAGCGCCCTAAACAATACACCACCAAAGCGGGGCTCCGTATAAAGGCCTGGTAAATTTTAAGGTTCTGCAGTGGGTAAATCAGTACTGATTTAAGGGTAATACAAAAACAGGCAGCTTTCTCGTGAGTCATTTTGACCGTGTATGCGTAACACCTTTCCGCAGATTTCACAATCGGCCAGCCATTTGTGTTTTGAGTGAGGTGTACAGTTCCGCTTGAGATAAAGCAACTTTTGCGTTACTTTCCTAAATACTTCTTGCAGATTTGGCCTCAATTCACTCCTAGATAACGAAACTCGGACCGGTTATGATTTTGGTCATTCCTAAGTTAATAAGGATAAGAACTTTTATTCTTTATTTAACAAGATATTGATATGAACGTTTCCTAAAATGGTCGACACCTGTCAGTTATCGTATGACTGCCTAATCATTTGCCAGGCATATTGAATTCATTTTTTATTCACTATTTTTAACGCCTTGTCAAAGATACGGTCGTCTGCAATTGGACGGATAATAATGCTAGCTTCTTTTACAATGGCATTTATGAGCAGTAAAACTACTAGCGCGGGCGTATCAATGTCACGTCACTGGAGCACGTCCCCGAATCGGAACACAATCGAAAGAGTGGTCTCCAAACATGCAAAATCTAGATACTATCCAACAAGCACTATACTCATCAAACAAGTAACTGACCTTTGTTCGAGCAAATCCCTAAACTTGAAAAAGGGTCGGGTATAAAAAATAGATAGAAAGCTTTTATTAAATTCAAAAGCAGTATATCAGTTTCAGGCTACTCTTAAGAGATTTGGAAGATAATGAATTATTTCTGTAAACGAAAAATCTGTGAACAATCCACTTCACAACTCCTCTTTATTCGGATAAAGGATAATATTAGAATTTACGAAACACGCAATATGTCTGAATTTAATGCGCTTATGCATTTTACAAGCCCCTTTTAAGACTACAGGCTCGCACTTTGACGGGGACGAATGCGCAGCCAATCTATAATGAATTTCTCAAGGCATTTCTATTATTCATGGCGCTCTTTGGCCAAGATGACAAGTTTGTTTTGGATTTAACGTCCTCAAAACGACTCAGGCTATGAGAAACGCCGTAGTGCAGGACTCCAGATATTTCGGCCACCTGGGCTTCTTTGACGGGCACTGAAATCGCACGGCACACCAGCGCATAGCTTTTCGCCTTCATCTAAAAGGAACCGCCGAGGACGAGCTCGATCCCGCCTACTTGAGCACATTAGCTTAGCCCCATAACCCCTGGCCCACCCCAGCGAGGCGCATGACAAGGATAGCCTTGGCTATCATTATGCGTTTCACATCAGGTAGCAAAAACAAACCCTCGATGCATTTAAGAAGCATAACGAATGCTGCAAAGGACCTTTCGCCACGCGCGTACACACCGGCTTCTTAATTTCCCGCCAGAGAGGGCTAACGACCTTGACCCGTGGCTACCATATCCCAGCATCCATTCTTCGTGATTGCACGAAGCAAACATTTTCCCTCCCCTCTCTTAGTCAGTTCGACGAAGATTCGTGAAGCCCTATTCGACTGCTCTCCTTCCCGGCAGTGCAGCGACGCCGTCATCGCCCTCCTACCCCCGGCAGTTACGTCCGTCGCTCGCTCATCGGAACCTTTCGACAGTGCGCATGCGCCCCTCTCTCTTGCGCCCTCTCCGCGTCTCCCAATTTCCCTAGTGCTTCCCTCTTCAGCGGTTTCCTCCATCCCCTCTCTGGCGCCTCCTCCCTCTCACCGGGCAGCGTCGCGGTATCCTTACTCGCATTCGCAGTTCCCACACGGCTGCCGCAAACAGGCGCTCGCGAGCTGCCGCTTTCTGGACGGATCTGCTGCCCGCTGCGCGCTTCTCTTGGCCAAGTACGGGATCCCCGCCTTCGTCTCCGCCAGCGCTGCTTTCCAGACACCGTTTCGACGCGCAGAATTCGTAGGCTGCCCGCAGAAGTGCGGGGAATTTGCACCGCTGCGAATTCTCTGTAGTGACGGAGTGAGCGCTAGAGACTGTGTTCAGAAAGCAACGACGTCCGATTACTTCAGCTTTCTTGCCTTATTCCTTTCTCTGGACTGGAGAACGCGAGAGGATACCTGGGAAAGTCAGTTCTATCACATTCCTCTCTCCGTTTAATTGTTCTGTTTCAAGCAACATACACAGCAAAAGGTATCTGATAAGGTATTTAATTGAACCTTAACGGTGTACAACCCCCCTGCTTTTTCTGTTAACTGAAAAGCCTGTTGCTCTGCACGACTTTGCAATCCTTGACTGCGATTTATATTTTGCGGGGAAGTGGACCGCGGGAAGTGGTCACATCTGCTTAACAAAATGCTTATAAGCTAACTGAACCAACCGCAAGGGAGTTTTTACTAAATATTTTATATTTAGCCTGCTTGTTTTGCCGCACCTGTAATTGAAAAAACTAATTACTGTGAGCATTTGTAAGCAGGGAGGCCCGGTTGGTCTAAGAATCTGTTTTGAGAAAGAATTACACTGTCCCTCTGGTGGACTTTCGGCGAAATTTGGATGCGTCTTGTTAAGGCTCTGTAAGTACTTCAATAACTAGGCTGCTCTGCCTAAAACCGTGTGGGAATGCATTTCTTTTGCGTCGCTGTGTACAGTCAACTGCCGTCCTGCGCCTGTGGAAGGGATTACTCTTCCCGCGTTTTCTGCTCCGGTGTGTTGCGATAGCGCATTCGTCACACTTTCCGATTATTGCCACGCTTCTTTGGAAGAGCGTTCTGAAGATTGTGGTTTATCGCTGTTGGCATCGATCCCGAAGAGGCAGTCGGCAGTGGCAGAAATACATCGTCTTCTTTAGGGAAAAACAGGGAACTCCGCGCATCTACAACGCATTTCCTTCATCAATATCGGGGTTTGACTTGACGCTCTTTCTCATTATAATTCGCTTTAAAAAGATGAGATTGTCAGTGCTTTTAGTGGAAAAGCTAGCAGCCAACTCACAACTGTGAACTCAACTCGCCGAAGAGTAAAACTTTCAAGGTTACGCACTGCAACAACATACTCGTGTTACTCCTGAGAAAAGTGTGACACTTCTATTACTTGTCGCTGTGTCCAGTTGTAGTGGTGTTTGCGATGATCGATTGATTTGTGATTTGGATAACCACACGTAACATTTTCCTCGTGCCCTGCGTTCGGCCAATTACTGCAAGAGTAACATTGGATACACCTTGAAGAGGATTCCTTATTAACCGGACACGGGATGTCGTCGTCTTCGCAGCTAAGGTCGACCTTCTGGTGTCTATGGATGCTTTCAGCGTTACTCAACGTCTCGGATGTAACAGGTGAGACACTGCATGAATGTCTTACTTAAAGTTAGAAAATTACGCCTGTGGAAAAGGCATGAATTTTATTATTTATTGTATTGAAATGTTTAGAAATCGATGAACGTGTCACACGATATGTGGCATTTTTTTTTTAAGCCTTTAGGTCTCACCTTCAGCAGGGCATTTTTCACCAGCCTTAAAGAATCATCGTAGGGACAATGCTGCTTTAAGGAAAGAACAAATTCCTAACCTCCTGCTAAATATACTGAAAGGTAAGCGTTATTATTTAAAAAGCACGCGAATACTCAATGTACATAGATCTGAGCCGTTTAGCATCAATATTTCAATACCATGTAAGACGAATCCTTATCAGAAATATCTCTGAGCAGCTTCGACGCATCAGCTGCACCCAAGTGGCCATCACGAACGTATTTGCAGACAATCCAATCGAAGAGATGAAAACAATTTTCCATTTTCTAATCCAATTTTAGTGGCAATAACAGCACTCGTCTAAATTTGGCGATATTTCCTTTTGACCTACCTACCGCTTTGCCACCATTCTTGAGCTGGCCATATTAGTGCGCTTAGTGTGTATTTCAGTTCGGTCTAAACATAAAATTGCACAATTAGTGCGTTATTTATTAGAACTTATTCTCTATTTTTGTTCCGTTTTATTCGACATTCCTTAACTGCTACAGACTTAAATGTATTTTTTTAAATTTACTTTTATTCATGTTGTTTATGAAAAAAAAAGTACAGTAAGTGCCACTTTCATAAAAATTGTTATTGTCTTTGTGAAAATCGTTTTTGTTGTTTCAAAATTACGTGTTCCTTATACTAGCTCCTAATTATACATTGTTCAGGTAGAATAATGTCTTGCTATGCACCTTATTCATCACATTATTGTCCTGCTCTCAATGGAGTGAAAGGAGAGGCGCTTACAAACACACTGATCAGAGACGCACAATCGGAAGGTAAAAATCAGTGTAGATAAACTCCTTTCCGCCGTTTTAACTGTGAGTAACAGGAACTCCGAGTTCGGCTTGGGTCAGTCAGATAGAGTGACCACCCATCAGGGCAAGAAATTAGAGGACAACATTCTCTTCGGAGGTATGCGGCTGAACGTGCGATACTGCACATG
>JAJIZL010033465.1:0-10796 GCA_023969395.1 Amblyomma maculatum
CTTGCTGCTCAATATTTTTGCGGCGGCAGCATGTTCATTGTATAAAAATAAGGTTGTCCTCTGCAGCATGCTGAATATTCTGCGAGGCTCCAAGGCTCCATCATTTAACACGCTTCGACTTCTGTACAGCGAGAAACAGGGCGCTATAATCTGCTTTTTGCTGTCAGAGATAACTGGAAAATTACAGTCTCTCGATTGCATTTGTCGCGATTATGCTAGGATCCCTGGCTTCCTTCACTAAAAATCAAAATTCGGGCTTGTAGAGGAGCTAGCCTTTCCAGCTTTTACTTGTAGTGTGCGTCGGTTACTCGGGAGCATTGAATGCTGGCCCTGAAAAACTCTTTGGCAAGTAAACCCGAGGTATTGCGGGTAATCTGCACTAGTTAGGTCGTATGGCATTTTTTTTTCAATTCTTGAATGTGTCTTGCCATGCTTCGACGCACGCGTGGGTTAAAAAATATGCGTTCGTTTTATCAGGGATACGGCCAATGTGCAGGAGGTGTTCATATGATCACACACGCTTCACTTTGACCATGACTACTAGGCGTTGGCAGGTTACCTTCGCTTTGAAAGCTGGAGCTCTAAAAGCGCGATTCCGCGTATTCATTTATTGCGAGAAAAGTTATCCCATTGATGTCAAATCAGCCGGAATCATTGCATCAATTTTCTGTATTTACGAAACTTAAACAATCAATGATGATTATAGTTATTATGTAAAAATAGGGGAACATTTTGCGAGCAACAATTCTTAACACTGTAACATATTACTCATTTCAATTGTATGCAAGGTTTTTTTTTCACCTAGCCTGAGTAATTATCTCATCGCTCTATGTTCTAGCTACATTTCACTGAAGACCAGTTTGAGCCGCCAATATTACACGAACTCGAAAAAAAAAAAACAGACCAAACGCAGTTCCATCAATTTTCTCTCACCGACCTGTCCTGAAGTAAAGGAAGCCTCCTCGACAGAGACGTGAACCTCGCGCTGATAGTAGTCAGTTATTTCTGTGGCTTGCTCTTTTCCCACCTCCATTTATGAGAAAACAAGAAAGTATAAGAATTAAAAGTCAATGTATAGTTGTCTCGTCACATATTATGAGATAATAGAGATATGACTGACAACGTAAGTCAATGAAAATTGAAGTATATCAATGGGTCATGGGACGGCATCAGATTAAATAGTGATGGTTATGAATAGTGATAGGTAATGATGGTGACTGTTACGGATAATAATAGTAAATGATAGTAATAGGCCCGGATAGTGAGGTGATAGTGTTCGTTGCGGATAGTGACAGTTACGATAGGTCTCTGGCATTAGTAGATATAGTGATAGATAGGATAGCGATAGTTAATGAATTGGCAGTTATATGCTTTCTCATTTCCGCACGTTGAAGACCTATGTGCACCTTGTAATTTTTTATTTGATTGTTGCGTTCAATGAAATCAAGCTCTTTTACACAGCGCATGAGACCACAGCATGCTTGCCCCAGAACTTCAGTGTATCGGCAATAGGGCCCACCACTTCTCCCAGTGTACCCTGCTGTCTTTTAACCACACGCGAAGTCAGTGAGGGGCCACGTACTCATAAAATTATTTAATTCCTCCATCAGCATCATATCAAGACTGCCGTGGCAAACCTGTTCCTTGCCTCGAAGCAGCAAGGAACAGCTCAAAATTTGATTTTATACAAAATTAACTAATGAACGCAGATTATCGCGGATCGCTAACTAGCACAGTGTACACTTGGCCTAAGCTTTCCAACGGTATACGGTTCGGTGTTGCAGCTAAAATTTAGATTTTAATTGCAATTTACTAACTATCAATTAATTTGGCCCAGTAATTGATTGAAATACATGTACAATTAACCAATAATCCAATCTCATGGTTGATGACGTGACATATACTATGCTTAGAGAGATAGCTTGACAGTAGCGAAATAGACTAAGTCCTGCTTTAACCTTCTCTAATCTTGAAGCTCAAAGCACCAGCCTGGATCGTTTTCTGAAGTTTTACCGCGGTGACAGATTTCACGGTCTAAAAAAAACAAACACAAAGTCAGAGGCAGTACTAGATTAAGTGCACAAAGTAAAACCTTATCATGAGACTTAAAAAGTGTCTGTAGCACAGAACTCGCCTGAAAGCTTTGTTTATCAGTATTCCCCATTCAAACAGTTCTAAGAAGAAAGCAATCAATTCATGAACTTTACTATAGGCATTCTCAATGCTTTTCTCGCAATTTTTCAAAAATTTTGTGCACTCCTGGAGCGCAGACCTGGCCCAAAAGCTCGCGCTTCACTCACTGCTGCGGCCGGCCGGCGGGCGTCAGGGGGAAAAAGCGTGTCGTGCGCAGCGCTCGCCGCCGCCGCGCGAGGAGAATCGAGGAGGAAAGCGCGGCGCGGAGGAGAGTGTCGCTACTTTCAAATTATCAAGGGACTTTAATGGGGGCTAAAGCCCCTCTATCTGGAAAGTAGCGAAACTCTCCTCCCTTCGGCTGCTTTCCTCCTCAATTCTCCTCTGATTTCACTCTCCCACCGGCGGGAGCGCTGCGCACGGCACGCTGAACCTGCCTGCGCTCGAGGGGCGCCGCGGAAGGGTCAATGATAGTGAATGGCGGGGGCTTTTTGTGTTGCCTTTTAAAGCGTTCTTTTAAATCTGCTTTGCACAGGTAACTACTAATCGATTTGAAAATGTTATGTTTGGTTTTAGCGGCACATATTGTTCGCAATAACAAAGAAGGAAGGAGAAGACATGCTCAAAACGGCAAGAAATGTTTGCACTCAGCATCGCGCTCGGGTACTCTGAAGCATCAAGAACGGGAAATAAACTGAGCAGGCAATTATGGTGTCATCTGTGTTGGGTGACAGATAGATGACCCTGAATGAGAGCCAATGGCCCCTTCAGAAATCTTCTGCATCTTTGCGCGTGAGCGGCAAACCGGCGAATTTTAACATCGATCGCTTCTGGCTAACCTATAAGCAAAAGCGTCGATTGTTGTATGCTTTCATTTTCAAATCACATCTGTACGAAAACGATGAAGCAGTGTTCCTACAGCTGCTAATCAGAGGCAGTGTAGGTGAAAAAAGTGGCTTTTATTTCTTCACAAAATCAATTGATCGGCAAAGTGACTCAGGCAAAATAGGGTCTTATTTTATTGTCACAATACTGGTTTGCTTTAAAGGTCGTAAGATGTGGCGCATACAAAATACACAGTTCCAAATACAGAAGAAATGTAGCGATAAACACTGTTGCACATTGGAACCAAGTAGCATCTTTGATTTTACTGACACAGCACTGGTCGCTTTGAAAAGGGTCCTAAGACTGGCGCAGGCACATTAATTGAAGACACACATTTTCAAATAAAAATAAATGCGCAGAAAAACACTGTTAGTCAATTGGAAGATGCCGAGAAACCTTAACGAAATGATAAGATATGAAAACGAAGTGCAAGCAAATAATTTTCGTAGAAACATTTTTCACACACGCTACAGTCCAATTTTAATTTCGATGATTATAAGCTTCAGATATGCAGGAGAATATCTTTAAAAAATGCAAGCAGTTACCAGAAATTTTGAACAATTTACAGATTCATTCAGGCGACAGGCAAAATATTAATTGTATGCATATTTTCAAACCACAACTTTCACAAATGTTTCAAATTAATAAAACATGAAATTACGAATGCATACTGTCACCGAATCTGAGCTGCAGCGACCCGCATGCCTACGCTTTTGCTACCGCATTTACTACTAGTCACTGGAGATATTTTGGAGGCTTCGTCTCGGACAAAAATCTGGATCCGTACTTTCACGAAAACACTCACAATCTCTTTTACAACATCGTGGCAGGCTGGGAAGCAAGATACCAATGAAATGCTATCTTTTATCCGGGCCTGCAGTTGTGCAGTGCTGATTGAATTTTTGAGGAGACCCTCTCTGTTACTGCGGAAAAAGTTCTCAGCAATTTTTACAGTTTCGATTACGGCTGGCGATGGGTTCGTCAGTGACATGTGAGACTGAAAAAATCTTCAACTCAATTAACCTTGCCGGTGCCGTGTTGGTAATCAGCGAAGCGCGGCAGTCGTTCTGTTCTACTATTCTATGTTCTGTTTCATTTCTACTTGAACACTGAAACGCGCAGCAGCACGACATCGCGTGCACGCGTCTGCACGCGCGCGAGCCACAGGAACGGTACGACGAGGCAGTTTAATGGCGGCAGCGAGAAAAAAAAAACAAGCAAAACAAGATTTTGTGCGCGTTGATGACGTATGGTGACGTGTTTGTCACGTCAGGGGGCCCGGCAGCCAACGACGAACCAGAAAACCCGCCCTCACTCTCTCTTTGGAGAGGGGAGCGTAGAGGGACGAGGAGGAAAGC
The DNA here is from genome assembly GCA_023969395.1 of Amblyomma maculatum. NCBI lineage: Eukaryota > Metazoa > Arthropoda > Arachnida > Ixodida > Ixodidae > Amblyomma > Amblyomma maculatum. The sequence goes on from JAJIZL010033465.1 coordinate 4,374, forward strand.
GCCGGGAGAGGGATACGGCGGCAAAGATCTTACAATTTCGCTACTTTCCAGAGATAGAGGGGTTTTAATGCATATATGTGGCGAGCGCCGCGGTGCGGCGAAAGACGCTGCCTCACCCCTTTTCCAACTTGCTCTCGGCCGGAGAGAAACGAGCGCGCGGAGGTGATCTCGGAGGCCGTGCTTTGATGTAAACGCCGAGACCGAAATTCACACCGACGCGAGCAGTGTGGGCCTAGGAGCCGTTCTCGTCCAGAAGAGTGCCGGACAGGAGAAAGTAATCGCCTACGCTAGCAGGTCCCTCACAAAAGCCGAAGTCAATTACTCGACGACCGAGAAGGAGTGCCTCGCGATCATCTGGGCTACTTTTAAGTTTCGTCCATACCTATACGGCCGACCATTCAAGGTGGTAAGCGACCATCACGCGCTCTGCTGGCTGGCTATTTTGAAAGTTCCCTCCGGCCGCCTTGCCAGATGGAGCCTACGACTTCAAGAATTCGACTTGACTGTAGTCTATAAGTCGGGCCGGAAGCATTCCGACACAGACTGCTTATCAAGCGCTCCCGTCGACGCTCCCCCGAAGGACGATGACGACGACGCCTTTTTGGGGCCGGTAAGCGCCAGCAGTTTCGCAGAACAACAGCGATCAGACCTTGATCTGAAAGCGCTAGCCGATTACTTAGAAGGAAAGACCGCTTTCCTTCCTGGTGTGTTCAGGCGACATTTATCTTCGTTCGCCTTAAGCAATGACATCATCGTAAAGAAGAACTTCGCTCCCAACAAGACAGCGCATCTTTTTGTCGTGCCTAAAAACCTCAGACAGGAAATTCATGTGTTGCACGACGAGCCAACAGCAGGGCACCTCGGTTTTGCACGCACGTTGCGTCGAGTCCAGGAGAAGTACTACTGGCCGCGACTGCCTGCAGAAGTTGCCCACTACGTGAAGACATGTCGTAAGTGCCAACGACGCAAGACGCCGCCGATCAGACCAGCAGGACTACCAAACCCGATTCCTCCCTCAGACCTGCCCTTTCAACAAATTGGGATGGATCTCCTCGGCCCCTTTTCAGCTTCGTCTATGGGTAACAAGTGGATCGTCGTGGCCACTGACTACCTTACCCGTTACGCCGGAGCAAAAGCACTACCGAATGGTACCGCGGCAGAAGTCGCCAAATTTTTTGTCGAACAAATTCTTTTGCGACACGGCGCCCCAGAAGGGCTCATCACGGACAGGGGACCGGCGTTTACGCCAGAGTTAACGCAAGCCATCCTGTAATACAGTCATACAAGCCATCGACGAACAACTGCGTACCATCCCCAGACCAATGGCCTTACGGAGCGCCTGAACAAAACGATAGCGGACATGATTGCCATGTACGTCGACGCCATCTTGCCGTACGTGATCTTCGCGTATAACACGGCAGTCCAGGAGACGACCAGAGCGACCCCGTTCAAGCTTGTGTACGGCAGGAAGGCCATGACGACGCTCGACGCAATGCTGCCGCACGTAACCAACGAGGACAACCTTGACGTCGCCGCCTACCTGCAACGTGCAGAGGAAGCCCGACGACTCGCACGGCTGCATATCAAAGACCAACAGCGCACCGACAGCCGACGATACAACTTACGACGACGCCACGCAGAATACAATCCAGGAGACAAGTGTGGGTTTGGACACCAATTCGCCGTCGCGGACTAAGTGAAAAGTTGTTGTGTGGATACTTTGGACCGTACAAAATCATTCGCCGCGTCGGACCACTGGACTATGAAGCCATTCCCGACGGAACGTCAGCATCACAACGGCGACGCGCACGCCCAGAAATTGTACCGTCTTTGCCAAAAGTAACCGAGCAGCCCAGCCGGCCGGCGGAGCAGGCACGGGGCCGCGCTGCGGCGCTACCATCGCCGTCGCTGGCCGCTGCTCTCCGGCGGCGAGTGTAAGCTTACTGATGTAAACATGCTCTCTCGCTCTCCTTCTTGGAATAATAAAAAGTAAGCTTGTATCATGTGCGGCGCCTGCTTTGGCGCCTTCAGAACGCTGCGCTACCGAGGAAGGGCGCTCCCCATATCATCACTCCCTCAATGCTCCTTTTTCTGGCGCTGTGAAGCTGCGTTCTTCGTTAGATTGCCTTCGCGTTTAATATCGGTACAGTGCTCTCGTAGTTGCCACGAATGGACAAATACACGCTTTTCTTTTAGTTTGGATTGTCCGGAAAGTATGGCGAGGAATTGATTTCAAAAACTCGATGCGCTTTTTCTGCTGTTCCTAGTCGCCTATTGTCACCACTCCCGGATTTGTTGTGACGCTAAGAAAAATAAAGACTTCCAGATGTTTCATGTGCCCCTCTTGCAAAATACCTTCTTTACTGATGTTTGGTAACGTACAAAAAGCGCGCAGTGTTTTCCGCGCTGGTAATTACGTTCGTGCGTTAGCCTGCTGCTAATCTCTTCGTTTAATGAGTGAACTGCATAAAAATGTAATTCTCACACTTTAAACATATGTCGCCCATTTCCTCAATAAGTGCGGCCGTTTCTTTTTTGTTTGTTTCTTTTACGAGGGAACACCATGCGACCAACCTAACAGCAACATGTTATGGAAGTGAAAAGAAATCCGCAAGCGCGGCATTTGATTTGCACTGCAAATTAATTTTGCTTTACTGCCCCTTACCTAGTGACTTGATTGGTAGTTTAGTGCCCGCTGGCAGAGTGGTGCATCGGTGACTCGATAAATAAGTTACTGGAATAGAACCTTCAAGTGCAACACAAGATAAAGCTTGCAAACCTGAGACTCCCGTCTTTACTGAACTCCCTGGCAGCAAAAAGGAAGCTTAATTCGAAGGGAATTTCAATGCAAGTGGAAGCAAAACGTCTTCAAAGGCATCCTTCGCAATAACAAGGCTTTCCTGGGGCATCATATGCTAGGAAACATTTACATAACTTATTCGGTATTGCCAAATATTTTTTGAAGCAGTTTCCATCTCTGCTCAGAATTTCGGCATTCAGTTTGACGTTGCAATCGCAAAAAACATTAAGCACCTCTGTGCGTTAACAAGCGGCGGCAAATGCGAAAATAACGGATTCGCCTCATTACATGGACACAAATAGCTGCACTAGAAACAGCGGAAAAAATCGCCTCGTTTTTATTTCTCTCTAGCTCAGCGAAGTGTCCCCATCGCAGAGTAGGAATCGCGGGAAACACGAAACCGAGGTTTCTATCGTGTCCTATCTCCTTATACTAACATTCCAAACGAGACAAAAAACCACTTTTCGAATCACTTCATCTACGGGAAATGTGTTTTGGCATTCAACATGCAAGGCCTTCTAACGAAGAGCACAGATTCACGATGCCAGCCCAAAACCAGCGTTGAGTGTGTTTTGCTGTGCACAGCGCCCTCCATGACTAGCACAGCGTTCTAAAGGAACAAAATTGGACGCCGCACAAAGTACCCGCTTACATTTTATCATCCCAAAAAAGATAGCGAGGGAGCAGCCTTACGTCAGCGCGCTTACGCTCGCAGCCGGCGAGCAGCGGCCACCGACGGCGACCGCCAAGCCGCAGCTCGGCCCTGCGCTTGCTCCGCCGGCCGGCTGGGCTGCTCGGTTACTTTTTGCAAAGACAGTACATGTTGTACGACTGAAGCCATATTACGCGCGTTGAAGAAGCTGTGGTGTTTAAACCTTGTAGTGTTTATGTCGAAGTTGCTTTGTTTTGGAAGTAGTTCAGATTCTGCCACCAGGCTACGCCACTAATCCATGACTGAAGAATTGAGTACCCAGCCACCCAGCCCTCTCGACTTGCGCTGCCTGAAGGCTTTTCTTGTGTTGCTGCGCGGACTTTCAAAAGTTCTTGCGGCTCCACATCAGTGTCCAGGCAGAGAAGGGGAGGACTTTTGTCCCCGTCCTGCGCAGCATGGGCTGCCCCATATAACTCCCCTCTTCACCCCACCGCACCACTACTTCGAACAATACGCGCCCCGAAAATGGGACAAGAGCCATCCCTCTCTTACCTATACTTCGTCTCACAAGATGTTTGCAGCACAGGGAAAGGCAGAGGCACTCCAGCTGGTCCAACCATGCAGGATCACGCGTACAATTGGTAATTGTGCTCCTAAGCGCCTCTCGCCCCCCCCCCCCCCCCCCCAAATTGGCGGGGGTGACAGTAGGAGCACAATTCTCTATTAAGGCCCCAATATATAGTCCGACGTTTTCGACGTGACTCGCTGAGTCGGCTACGTCGGCCACGGCACGTCGGCTACGACGGGTGCGTCAAAAAACTGCCGCTTCTACAGTCTGGCGCGGCTGGCGTGCCCGGTGTTGGCCCGGTGCCGCGTCGCGCATGCGCACAAGGCGCCCTCGAGGGCTGGTACGTTTTCGGTGTGCATTTTCGAGCAGACGACAGGTCACCTACAGGGACGAACTGTCTGCCTATCGAGGCACTAATTATTGTTGTGATCAAGGCAATGATGCGGTGTGTTTACTGCGAATGTTCAAATGGCACAAAGCATGTACAGCCAGCCGTGGAGACGTCCAGCCCAGCAACGGTCTGAGCCAGCGTCGACGACGGCTACAGACGGAACGATGATTGTGTACGTGCGTGTTTTACTGAAAACTAATCATAATTTAAGTATCTGTACGAATACAGAAGAGTTATAAATTACACAGTAATGAGGATCACTTTTTCGGCCGGCCGCAGTTTCTGTAGAATTCCATAAATTTCGCGAATTCCCTGGTTGTTGAGCCGCTGACGTTCCGTGTGGCCAAATCGAGTACGGCCTTCGATTCCGGCGTGTACAGGTCACAACTCTATGCGAAGCCGCTTCCGCAGATTTTAGTATTCTTCCACTGAATGTACTGCACATAAGTGAAACAACACCGTCGTTACACCTCCCAGAGCAATGCGTTAAAACGTGTATGGCACACGCACCGCAGCGAAGAACTCACAGCTGTGCCCGGCCGCTCTACTGACAGTTTGCATCCCAGGCATTTTTCTTTCCTCTGAACGTCTCTGTAGTCAATCCGCTTGGTATCATAGACGCAGGGCTGCCCTCGAATGCCTTGTAGCAGCTTTTCCGCAACAGTGTCTGAAATGCGCGCGCGGTCGCTGTCTACATGCAAGCCGCCATCTTCACTGCGCGTGAGGAATGCTGGGATGCGTGGCCGACGCGGCGCACGCGGTCGACGAGAAATAGGCGAGCTTCTATTTGCGCGTCGGGGACGTTGGGCCGCGTCAGCTCGCGCTCGCTACGTCCATCATGCCGTGACGTTGGACTATAGACCTCGGTTTTTCGCCGACGTAACGTCGCGGAGACCGACGTGCGCGCGCGCGTGCGTTACGTCGGACTATATTGGGGCCTTTATAGTGCGCACGGGCGAGAGGCGCTAAGGAGCACAATTGAAAGGGCTCCTCTGCCTTTCGCAGTGCTGCAGATATCTTATGAGACGAAGTATAATTTCCGCTGTAGAGCCACGAACCCGATTGCTCCTCCCCGCCGAGCGTGAGGGGGTTGGACTGGACTGCAGTATAGGCTAGCTGGACTGAACACAAATAAAACAGGGTGTCCACATGATTGCACAGTGCAATCTTAGTACGAGTGAAAAGGAAAAGCGAATGGCATTATTTCTGCAGACTTCGTCAATGAACCTTAGTTGAAGTCTGCGCCTGTCTTGTGTTCTTTTGATCCTTGTCTTTAGGGCTGTGCAATCGAGTGATCATTAGCGGGCTTTAGAATACGGCGACCCTATCCGTAAGTGGGATAGAGTAATAGCGGAGCGTGCACACTGTAATAGAGAATTGTGCTCCTACTGTCACCCGCGCTATTACCCTGTCCCCCTAAGCGGTAGGGGTACCATATTCTAAACCTCCCTATTGTTGATGCCATAGATATAGTAGGGATCGGAACACTCCTTGACTGAAGTGGAAGCTGCCAGCTCTTGCGGTCAACAGAGTTATTACAAATATGATAATGTAGCTATAATTAGCTGAACTTCAGTCAACAGTCGCCCCTGTTTATTTTTTGTTCGTGCTTGTCCAATCTTAGAAACTAGAGCTGGTAAGTTACAATGTGCAAATAAGTGGATGATTGCCCATTTTTTCCTTTTGAGATGAATCGATATTTCGAAATAGATGTGAAATCCACTAAGAGGCTATGTATCGCGCAGGGGGCCGGCATGTATTCATGTTCTCTTCGGCACTGAGGAAACGCATTCACACTAAACTATGTGGGAAATGGGGGAAGGGGAGAGGGGGTTGTAAAGGAAGGTTGCCAGAAGAAAGGACCTAACGGGGACAGTTTTGTAGGCGCTTATGGCGACCTCTTCCCCTCTCCCAATTGGGTGCTCCACACAGTGTCCTCATTTTATTTATTTGATCCGCGCGCGCGTGCGCGTGTATTGTGTGTGTGTGTGTGTGTGTGTGTGTGTGTGTGT
>JAJIZL010033465.1:11196-32718 GCA_023969395.1 Amblyomma maculatum
TGTGAATTTTTCCATACCAATGCAGTACAGTGGTTTTGCTTCATGTGGTCAAACGGAAGCACGTTCTTTGTATGCTTCGAAATTCTCACATGCTTTTATGTCACTTTTGCTAACATGATCGGACACCTTTCAGAGCACAGGAAGTCGAGTTGCTTCAAAACAAAGTTCAAATATAAAGTCAACAAATTGGGCGTTGAGACGGCGGGTGAGTGGACGCCTGGGTGACACGGTATCTACGTTACTCGAGATAAGGGCCCCATTCTTTTGGAAACGCTCTGCCTGCCGACGGGCTTTTAGAGCGTTAGCTCTGTTGCTCACTTGCGCGAGTGGCGCGTTTTTCTAAGAATTGTAAACAGTGTCATCACCATAGCAACATCGCCGCCTTCGTTGTGCCCGGGCAAACTAGACCGAACGCTCCACTCCCCCGGCCACAGCGGCAAAGCGCAGTAGCGGGCGATACTAGGCAGGTAGAGCATTATAGCAAAAATGAACGCCGAACCAGCTTCCCTGCCGAATGCATCAACGGTTTACCGTAGACGCCGTAATAGAGAGTTTTAGCTTACCGTGATCCGCGATCCACTACTGGGATCCGCCACCGCGCGTTCCACTGCGCATGCCCAGACCCCCCTTGACGCCGACAGATGGCGCCGCATACTGGATGTCGGCACACAGACCTGCCGCGTCGGGACCAATCAGCTTGACCGCCCCGCCCACGCACGGTAGAGAGCCACGGTAGCGGATCGCGGATCACGGTAAGCTAAATCTCTCGGACAATCCGCGGTATATCCCCCTTGACGAAGCGGAATGAGGTAGGAAGAGGACGGGAGGTCATGCACGTATAAAATAAATAAAATGAGCGCAAATAAAAGCATCAAACGGGAAACCAATTCAGTGTTTTCTCTCATAATAAATATATATATATAGGTCCGCTGATCAAGTCTTGAAGAAGATATAAACGAATGCTTTTTGTCTGGTTTCTCCATTGTGAACAACGAAGCTGTAGGGCTTCCGAAACGTTAGTACGTTTTCATGAAAATTTGACTTGGTCAGTGACCCTGTATATTATTTTATGCCACCACCTGATCAGACTGCATTTCGTCGAACTCTTGATTACAGTGGTTTCTCTCATTTGAGCTAAAGCTCGACATTCGGTTCAGAAGCGGTGAGCCTCATCGTTTTTTTTTTTTTTCAATTTTTAGTGAAGGGTATGACTGAACAACAGTTGCATCTTGCCTGTACTCACCTATGGGGCTGAAACGTGGAGGCTAACCAAGAGAGTTCTACTTAAGTTGAGGACAACCCAGAGGGCTATGGAACGAAAAATGGTAGGGGTAACATTAAGAGATAGAAAGCGTGCAGAGTGGGTCAGAGAAATAACTCAAGTTACCGACATTCTAGTAGAAATTAAGAAGAAGAAATGGACATGGGCAGGACATGTTGTGCGAAGAGAGGATAACCGATGGTCGCTGAGGGTAACAAACTGGATTCCAAGGGAAGGAAAGCGTAGCAGGGGGCGGCAGAAAGTTAGGTGGGCGTATGAGATTAAGAAGTTCGCAGGGGTCAAGTGGATGCAGCTAGCACAGAACCGGGTTAAGTGGAGAAATATGGGAGAGGCCTTCGCCCTGCAGTGGGTATAATCAGGCTGATGATGATGATGATGATGATGACGACTGAAACGCAGTGGCAAAACCCGATTCAACATCAAATTTTTGTATTGGAGAAGCTTCACATGGCTGTTTCCTACTTGCCCATTCACCGAAAAAATCGCCGGCAGCTACTGCGGCACATTACCTTTACTATCATCACCGGAACACAACATTAGGAAAAAAAAAAGAAAGATGACTGAAACGCTGGTGATTATCTTGGGCCGCCCACTATATCATTTTTTCTCCTTTTCTTTGGAGTCTGCACCGCTTGCGCTATATAGGAACTTCAGTGGGAAGGTTGAAGAGGCATGCTTGTGCATGTTCAGGTTTTCAAGTTGTACTTGGCAGACTGTCGAAACATTTTATCTGTACCAGTAAAGTGGCAGAGGGTACAAGTATTCGTGGAATTTCTCCTATGGAGAAGCTCTTTGAAATTATATTATATTAATTTATGCAGTGTTATAGTTCCGTGCCCTACTATTCATTTTATCGTAGAAAGGGGAAGATATTTTTTCTTCTTGCCACTGAAAAAAAAAAAAAAGTCTAAATTCCACACTCACACAATATATGCTAACACCGCGAACATCTGAAGATAGCTTTGTGGCGGAGCTAAGACGAGGAATAACCAGCTCCGACAGCGTTCATGTTCGAACTGTTTTTTTTTTTCGCTGCGTGCCCTGAGACGAGTGCCAAATTCTTCTTTGTCCAGCGCCGTGCCGCTGTTTGTGATAAAAGCGCGGCGCGATGGGCGCTCCAAAACTACAAGCAACTACGACCCTGCCAACAATTTTTTTTCTTCCCTCAGCTGCGGCAGCAAAGTCAAATTTATTCACACTTTTGTAACATTTTTTTTTCCTGTCCTGCCTAAGATATGGAAAATAAACAAACAGCAATGCAGTTAGGCTGATACCAGTAAATAAACTACACTTTAGCAGCCGATGCATTCTTTATCATGAGTGCAGAGCGAAGCAGAATTTTAGTATTTCTTTTACCGTTTCTATCTTTGCTCTGAACTCGTAAAATCTTCATATCATGCAATAAATTTGTGCGGCACGTAACCTCTTATCCTCATTTGATAATTTCCATAGCATCAAGTTTTATTTTTCCTTTGAGGGTTTGCATGATACCGACCCTCTAACGCGCAAGATTTCATTGCTTCACTTTCAGTGTAAGACTGACTCGATAATAAGAATGCAGAGATTTCGCGTTGTCTGGATGTATCTCTAGCTGCTAGGTTGAAATTATGACAGCACTGTTCTTTGAATTGCTCATTCCGCTTAGTCGTTTCTGAGGAAGGAAAGAGGCCTCCTTTGTTCGTCGGTTTCCCCATGTTAGCGGCTATTCGCTTCTCGTGCGAGGTAGCCCCATGAGCAGAAAAATGCCTGCTTTTGCCAGAAACAAGCATATATCATGTGTGTTACTAAAAAAAGCTAGAAACGAGTAACGAAAGCCACTACTTGTACTTGACAAGAAGCACGCTTCGTTCACCGGGGTACAGTGTTGATTGTAGCCGGGGCGCGTCTCAGCTGCACGCGCGAGAGCCGCTGGCAACGTTTTGGTAACGTTTCGGCGTTTCGGCCACGATTATATCTTGCTGAGTAAGTAGAGTAAGTAAGTAGCGCGAGAGCCTTAGCTGGCAACGTTTCGGCACACAAACAGTATGACACACTTAATTCGAGGCGATAAATAAATCTCAAAGCAAGCAAGTGTACATTTGTTAAATAAATTGGTTCACAGGAAGGGAAAGGCGCAGTAACTGTCACACTTGCTCTGTGGACACCCGAACCGCGCCGTAAAGGAAGGGAGGAAGGTGGGAATGAAAGTGGAAAGAGAGAAAGAGGAGCCGTAGTGGAGGGCTACGGAGTAATTTCGACCACCTGGGGATCTTTAACGTGCGCTGACATCGCACACCACACGGACGCCACTTCGTTTCGCCTCCATCGAAACGCAGCCGATTGTGTACATTTGTCAAGGAACCATTTCAAGTAGCGCTACTGCGCATGCGCGAAGCACCTGCACCTCAGTTCGACCCGACCACTCGACCCGACTCGCCAGTGTTTACCTCTCTCGCCCGACGGAAAGGAAAGGGCAGAGGGAAAACGTTGTAGAAGCACAATACCCTCTCGTAAATACCCCTCGATTCAGGGCTTTAGATTCAGGGTGTTTGTGGCGCCATCCTGGTAATGTTTCTGAACTGCGACATTTTAGTGCACATGAAATTTCATAGACGGCGCTACCTACTAAAATTCATCATACGTGGCTCTGTTATTCCACTATTATTTCCTTTTTGTACACTTTGTAGTTGATAATTATTAGCGGTTGAATAAAGGAACGAAAGCCCGAACCTTTAAGTTATATTCGCCCGGAACAAACAAGCCATGGAGCGTTTCAATCATGCTTAAAATATTTCATGAAGAGCTCGCGCGCTTCAAGTGAACCACGAAAAAATTAGCTGAAATCACCCTGACAGTGCACATTCCTCGAGAGTCGTAGAACAAAACCGATGCTTATCCTCTGACAGCGAGGTGTAAAGTTTTTCCACGCGAAATTTCAGCACAGATAAAAGCGTATTACTTGAACAGTTTAGCATTTACTTTTAGCCATTTTACAGAAAAAGCTAAGTTTGATCACAAATAACTTTTACACTAAATGAAGCAGACAGATAATATTTTCAGGAAAAAGCGAACTATGTACGACCTCCAACTGCGCAAAAAATTTCAGCAGTAGAATGCATATCTTGAAAGTTATTGTATGTATAATTGCCTGTTTTATATACTTTTCACAGGCGCGTGGCTAATAAACTATGCGATACACAGTAATAAAAATGCTTAACTTTGTTCATTAACATCTAATCTCAAAACACCTCGAACGGTTTTTTTCTAGGTTCAAAAGATTTTGCACAATTTTGCTTTTCCCGAGACAAGTAGAGCTGAAAAGCCGTTTCTTACCTTTGTGTTTTCCTTTACAGCTTAAACATCGTTCCAGCAATTTATAAACCAAATGCACCATTAGAAAGGAGAGAAAATAAACTTTACAAACATATTAAAGTCACATTTATAAACTAAACGAGTGAGACGCAGCGGGCGTATGAATATCACCAAAAATGTCGTCTCTTCTCCGCTGGAATGCCTAAAACGGGGTAAAGCAAATCGGTCGAGAGATAGGTACTCCCTCACAGGTCAATTCACCGCAAGAATTTTTTAGCTAGCTTCATTAACACCAGAGATATCGGCGATTAAAAATGGCGCTCCTCCTCGCTCCCCTCAACTCAACACTCCGAGACACCAGAAAAAAAAACGAAGAAACCGCTCGGGAACTCCGCCCCGCTAGCCCCGCCCACGAAGCGTCATCGGGTGATACGCTCGGTTCTCAGACTTCCGGTCGTCGCGCCTGTTTTCCCCCGAGCGTCGCCCATGCATTCACGGTCTGCCTTTCCCGTCCCGTCTGCGTTTGCATAGCTTTCAACCCTGTCTGCTGTCTTCCTCGGCCGCTGGTGTCTTCAGTTTCTTGACCTCGCGGAATTGTGTGCGACAGCAGGCCGAACGCTCGGGTCGTTCGCGAGCGCATACCTGCAGGTGGGAGTCCACACATACCGGCGGCCGCCGCGGAGGGAGCACTTTCCTTCATATCCCTGTCCCTGCCGAGCACAGCTTTCTAGAAGATCGCTTTCTTCTCTCGCGCTGCCTGGGTCAGTCTCTTTGGTACCGTCTTCTCCGGTTTGACCAACGGCGGCCGGTGACCCCTCGCGGAGTTGACGCGATAGCATCGACTCTGCATGGATGCTGGCAGACGATCGAGCGTGCGAGTTGCCCACGTGCAAACATATGTCGTCGTCGCTTTTAGTCCGGAGCTGCTTTCATTATGGTCGGCGAGAGGCATCTCTTGTGCATAACGAATGGAATGTATACGCGTACGTATTACCGACGAGAGCACGGACTGATGATCGCTACAGAGTTTGGATATCGGATGACAGGTGAGCACGAATTATTCGTCCGCGAATCTTAAAATTGAGATTATAAAAAAGGATAGTGTAGTGTTTTTTTTTTTTTTTTGACGTCCTTTCGCACATCGTTTAGGAAGTGCCAATGCGTAACGTGCACGCGTGTTTATCTCATGTGTACGCATCGTCCGAGCCAGAATCGACGGCGCAAAACGTCAGCAAAGCAGCTCGGCACATTCAGTTCGGCAGCGCAGGTTGTCACTGAGTTTCGCGCCGACACGCAAGAATCGCGCACATGAGCATGCGAGCGGCTACGCTAGAGACGCAGCGAAGCGGGTGATTCCAAAACGCCGTTCGCCGTGGCTTCGACGCAAATAAGGCCTAGCGACGACCAGGGAGCAGCGCACGATCGGAGTGCCGTCGGTCGCAGCGCCCGCGGACGGCATCTCTGCGGTAACCTGGCGACATCCGGTGCTGCACATAAGCGGTGCGAATTTGTGTACTTTCGCGATGAAGGTGAGGACAGACCTTTTTTGACGCACGTTTCATTTACACGAAGGTTGATGCTGCCTTTTTAATCGGTACGGTGTTGAGTCAGACCTGCGTGCTCTTTTCGCACTGCTGCACCGACGCGCACTTTCAGTCGGACGCACATAGTTTAGGAAGTGCCAATGCGTAACGTGCACGCGTGTTTTATCTCATGTGTACGCATCGGCCGATCCAGAAACAACGGCGCAAAACATGAGCAAAGCAGCTCGCCACATGCAGTTCGGCAGCGCAGGTTGTCACTGTTTTCCGAAGCTACACGCAAGGATCGTACACAGGAGCACGCGAGCGACTACACTACAGACGCAGCGAAGCGGACGATTCTAAAATGCCGTCCGCCGTGGCTGCGATGCAAAAGAAACAAGGCCTAGCGACGAGCAGGGAGCAGCGCACGACCGGAGTGCCGTCGGCCGCAGCGCCCGCGCCTGGCGGCATCGGGTGCTGCACTTAAGCGGTGCGAATTTGTGTACTTTCGCGATGAAGCTGAGGGTACACCTTTTTTTGACGCACGTTCCATTTACTTATTAACACGCCGCACAAATGGTGGATGCGGCAAAGACGAGACAGGAGTACAGTACGCTGCTGCGCCGTCGGTCGGTACATAAAGGTTGATGCTGCCTATTTAATCGGTACGGTGTTAAATCGGACCAGCTAGTGCTCTTTTCGCACTCCTGCACCGACGCGAACTTTCAGTCGGACGCCACTACCTTTTCGGTTAACATCGCGAACCGAAGCGCCAAGCTCGGGTTCACGCATGCATTGCAGCACTCGAGCAGACGACTTTCGCAGCTACCGGAAGTCTGTCAGTGACGTAGAGGGCGTCGCGGCTGCAGCCAATGGTGGCCTGTCACTCTGTGACTGGTGACGTAGGTAATCACGGCAGAATAGTCCCAAATCTCGCCGCCACGCGGAAATGGCGCAGCCCGCGAATTTCAGAAAAACGCTGTTTTTAAAAATTAATAATAAATCGCTGGATTTTTTCCGATGAGTTTTACTTTGAACGAATGCTCGGAAGCATTTGTTCTACACATTGAAAACGTTTGTCAGTGACCTTTCTAGCCGTTTCATGCCCCCTTTAAGGGGGGAGTAATGCCGCGAAACGTTCAAAACTGTATTTGTTGTTTTTTAACAGCCGCCGGCGTACGACCTTATCCCTCTGATTCTGGATCACGTATCATTTCTGTATTCTTTGTTTGTTAATGCTCGATATCGCGAGTCGCACCTTTAGCAGTTTCGTTGTAGCGTAAGATGCACCGAGATCTGCCTCGAAGATTCCGGCCACTCGTGTGTCTTTCTACAATGTTCTAGCTTGCGCTGGTAACTGTTTGCGACGTTATCTAGATTGTTCTGAGCAGCCTTTAAATTGAGCGTTGACGAGTGTGACGGGCATTCTTTGTTCGACGAGCACGTTTGTTGCTATCGCCGCCACCGAGTTGCTTAGTTCTTTTGCGGGCGCAAGTCAGCCCAATAAAGAGTTATTTCAGTACCATCAAGCCTGTATCTTCTTTTGGTGTCAACGGCCTTGTCACCACTACGTGACAATACAAATAAAGGTTGGAAAGAATCATTGCACAATTGTACGCGCGCCTTCTAGCCCCATTGCGGCCGATGTGGGACTTACAGCGGTTTTGTGCGGGCAGCCCCAATTGGACTGGGTGTTGGTTTTGAACCTAAAGCCCACTTGATGTTGCACGTGCCTTCCAATTCCCCACAAGGGACCGATTTTGGTATCATGCAGACCTGCCCTCCTTCCAGCCCCATTTCGGCCCATATGGGATATAAAGCAGTTCTGTGCGGCAGCCCCAATTGGGCTGGGTGTTGTTTTTGAATCTAGAGCCCACCTGCGGTTGCACGTGCCTTCAAATTTCCCACAAGGGGCCAATTTTGGTACCATGTGGGCACGCCCACCTTCCAGCCTCATTATAGCCTATGTGGGACCTAAAGCGGTTTAGCTAAGGCTGCCTCATTTGGGCTTCACGAGGGCTTGCCCAAATTGAGCTTTTAATCATATTTACCTACCCTCAAGTAACCTACAAAGGGCCAATTGGGGCAGCATGTGGGCATGTCCATTTTTTTCACTCCACTACAGCCGATGTAGGTCCCACAAAGATTTTATGGGGGCGGCCTCATTTCGGATCTATGAGGGCTTTCCCATAAAGAGCCCACATTTAGGTTGGATTGCCCTTAAATATCCAACAAAGGACCCTTGCGGTGTGGATGCAGGAATGTGCTCTGCATTAGCCCGAGCAACGCCGCTATGGGACCTATGCAGAATGAACAGGGGCAAGCCCAAATGGGGCTTGCCCACATTTGCCCCATCGGGGACCGATGCAGGTTTTATGATGGTTGCCCCAGCCCCACTTGCCTACATCGGACCTACTGGGGCCCCACATTCTGTGCTACCTGGGAATGTCTACTTTCAAGTTAAACTACGGTTCAAGACTAGCACTTAAAAGAAGTAGGGTTTAAAGTACCATCCTTCGACGTTTTTATAAAGCCTTGGTATTTGTCCTGCGGCGAGACAACATCGTATACCCCCGTCCCGTACGTCGTAGCAGCACCGTTTGCACGACGTATTGTTGAGCAAAACGTCGAAAAATGTGCGTTCTCAGCGGCACCATGAAAGAAAACGACAAATTCACAGCACATGCTATGGGACCTATGCAGAATGAACAGGGGCAAGCCCAAGCACCGCTTACGAAAGCGGCGCCGCCCGCTGGCGCGGCGTACTACGGCACTATACTCCCTAGTCGTCGCTAGGCCTAAATTGTTTCGCATCGAAGGCACATCCGACGACGCTTTGTAATTGCTCAGCGCTAGAGTAAATGGTCTCTTATGGAACTGCTTTACTGCCGATCCCATAGTATCAGTAAAAGAAAGATGTAAATTTCGGTGACGCCTTAGCAGCGGAACCAGCGTGCAGACGATGAGCCGCGCGCCGCACCAGCGGTAATGTGTTGCGTAACTTATTTGTATTGCAATTATCAATAACACGGTATGGGTCAGAAATCCGCAAGAAAGATTTTTTTTTGCTATCGGCTTATTGTTTAAGTGAAGAACAGATTTTAGCACGCTCTTGCGTTGGCAGAAAAGATCCACCTTATCGTTAGCGCGGAGGGCTTGCAGGAGGCACAGCGTGCCCGGCGTGCGTGGCTACTACGGCGGAGGAAGTGAAGTGGGCATCATATTCGTGAGTCCGTCATGTGTACTAAATTTATCTGGCTTACATAAAATGTTCATAAGCGAATTAAATAAGATTAGACTGGAAAGCGGTGAAGCAGAAACATATCACAGCCGAACTCGGACTGTCGATGCATGCTTCCCGCATACGCTCTCGGTAATCGTGTTGCGATTTCTTTTATTCTTTGCGCAGTCCACGATCACGCATTGCTGTCCCGATGACATTACCACTAAAAGGGGCGCTAATAAAGGTATTTAAGTCTCTCAAACGACAATATACCGAGGTGCAAGGTCGCTCTGCTATGCATGAAGTGTGCGAATGCACACTCGGTACTGGCAACAATGGGCCGGCGCAAGGAATCTGGTTAGAGTATTTTCTTCCTCTCCTGCTCGCTCTCGGTAAAACGGTCTTAACTCGAGGACACTTTTTCTTGGCAATGGAGCCAAAGCTACAGAGCCGAAACGCATAATCTTCCTACGCAGCTGAATATAGTCCCTAGTTGCATGAGCAGTTTCTGCAAAAACAAATTGAAATCATAGCGCTAGTTATTTACGGTATATTTCTTATAACAGAACCGATTTTCCGAAATGAAGCTGTTATGCCTAAAACATTTGTCTTGGTTCCACCGGGTTTTCTCGTGTGATGTCTGTCGCGGGATTTCGAGACGCCTCAACTTTGCAAACAAGATGGCGACTGTCACCTGTTCGAGTCGTTCCGGTTCTGGTCCGTCCACTGCGCAACGGTTGGAAGTGTTTTCACCAAACAAGATTCGAGTCAAGTTCAAGAGACGCTGGCTGTCGAAGCAAACGAAAGAAATGATCTGTAACGTCTATGCAGGCTGAAAGCCACGCGGCCGGACTACATGGCGGAGCGACATGTTTAAAGACGCCCCGCCTCCCTATCTTTGCGCCCACTGCCAAGAAAACGTGTCCCCGAGTATAGAACGGTGGGGATTGGATGGACAGGCCCCGATCACGTGGAAAATGTCCTAGACGATTGCTCCACACAGGCTGCAGCCCCCATCAAAGCCTGTATTGAAGTGTTTCAATACTGCCGGGCATAGCATTGTGTTTGTAAAAATGTTGAGTAGGAGCCTTTCGTCCGCACTCCAGAGACCATTACAGGGTTCCGAAAAGCGGCTGTGGCTGTCCTTATCATATGTAATAATTTCTTTGAATGTGATAAAATATTGGATGGGCTCGGAGTAGACTTCCCGAGCAAGTTTGAGTGCCCGGGGAGAGAGCGCACGGCCGCCTGATCGGCTAACTCATTGCCCAGGAGTCTCTGATGGCCGGAACCCAGATGAGATTACAATTTGGAGGATCGTAGGACCGACAGCACGTTTGTAGGATGCGCTTGGCAAATGGATGTATCCAACCCTGCTCATAATTCCGACAGGCCCCCTTGGAGTCGGTAATGACGTGTTTCACTTGTGGGAGAGAGAGGGCGAATGCAATCGCGATTTCCTCCACATGTGCTGTTTTTGGGCATGTGATGTGAGTCCTGCCACTGTGTTGGTGTTGTGGCCCACTGCCCACGTTAAGGACCGGCAATGTCCACTTAGTATACATGCTGTTGTCGACCATAATGTCGTCTTCCGCACGCGCCTGGCGACGGCCATTATGGCCAGAGTGGGACATGTTGCGGGTAATATGGGTCTCATCCTGAGGGCGCGTCTCCAGGGTTCTGGCGCTCGTATCCTTTCCTCAAAGGTGGTGGTGCATTGGATGAGCAGTCGGTCAAGAAAGCGGCGACCGGATGGCGTCTGTGATAAACGCGTGTATTGGCGAAAAGATGGGCCTCTCGGAGCTCCCAATGGGTGTTGACCATCCCAATGTCTAACTCTGGGTGGAGATGGCAGTGGGGAGGTCAAGAGCCCGTTTGATAATTTTGCGATATATGATCTCAAGGTGGTCCTCGTCATATTTGTGCATGTGAAGGTGGGGGGTTGATTAGAGAAATCTCGTAACAAAGGCATGTTCCAGCCGCAAGGCATCTTCACTTCGTAACCCCCCATGATTATTGGAGACCCGGTAGACCATACGGCCCACCTGGTCGCCATACATTCGAAGTTTCGTTAGTGTTGTGTCCGGTCTGCGTTGTTGGTGAATAAAGAGGCCAAAGATATGGATCTCCTTGGCCTCCTATATTGGATTCGAAGGGAGTGTAAGGTGAATTGAAGTGTTGTCCCGAGGGGAGGGACGGATGTGGACAAATTCTGATTTAGTTGGGGCACATTTTAGACCACAATGCGTAGCGTAAGCGTCTACCACCTCCGCTGCCTGTTGTAGGCATGTTTTCACGTGTCCAAGATTGTCTTCCGCTGCCCAGAAGAGATATCCGCATATATGTATATTGTATGCCAGGCATGGAGCTTAATTTTGCGGAAGATCTTTTATTGCAAGGTTGAAGAGGAGGAGAGACAACACTGCGCCCTGTGGTGTACCCCGGGATCCGATGATATAGGGTCCATGTTCCTTGTCTTGAATTCCAATATAGGCCTGTCGATCAGTGTGAAATTTTCAGATGTATCGTTATGTATTCTGACCACAGTTGGTATCTTGGAGGTGACTTAGTATCCCTTCATGTTTGACGATATCAAAGGCTCCTTTCAAATCAAAGGCCAGGACTCCCTTGTCATTGTGAGGCAGTTCTTTAGGCTCTAATATGTCATGATGAAGTTGTAGAAGGGTATCGTGTGAATTTCTGTGGTCGGAAATCAAACACAGTGTCCGCAAAAGTGTGATGTGTTTCCAGGTAAATGGACAACCTGTCTCTCACCCTAGTCTCCATCAATTTGCCGACACAAGATGTGAGGGAGATAGGGCGCAGGTTTTCCACATCAACTGGCTTGCCTGCCTTAGAATTAAATGTCACTAAGGCTGCCTTCCAATTTTGGGGGAGAGGAAGCTCTCCCAGCCGGATTTGGTTGGAGTTCAAGGAGGGTATTGTATGCTGCATCCGGAAGGTGCACAAGAAGTTTGATGGTAACCTTGTCCCGGCCCGGTGCAGTACCGCGCTTCATTTTGGTTAGGGCTTCCTTCAAATCATGGAGCAGGAAGGGGGCGTCCAGCTCCAGATTTGTTTGGCCTGCGTATGAGTATTCGGAAAGACGAGGGTCTACTGTGGTACAAAGATATCTGTCACAAAGTGTTCGGTAAGCTGTCTTGTAGTAAAGGGAAAGTTATGAATGACACGATGGAAATGCCGCGTCGTTTTTGCACGTGTTTGAGAGGGGTCTATAAGTGGACGAAACAAATGCCGCGTATTACGACCAGACATCTGGCGCGCAGCAGTGTTACATCGATCCACCCAGTTAGTATCGGCTAACGGAGCGGCATAGTCGGCAGCCTTTTGGGTGAGCTCAAGGATGCAAGTCTGAGTTTCTTGTTGTATTTTTTTCCATTGTTTGGTAAGACTGCGGCGGGCCTCCCAAAGATGAAGAAGATGGTTGTCTACTTCAGGGGTGGAGCCGGTGAGCTGAATGCCTTGTTCGTTAGTGCGAAGAGTTGTCATTATATAGGTCACCCACTCTCGATATCCCGAGCAAACAATGTCGACACAGGGAAGTTTCGCGCGGAACTTCGTCCAATCGGGAATATGCGCTTGTTGTTTGGGGCGTCTAAGGGGCCGTGTGTATATAGTGGTATTAATAATACAGTGGTCACTGCCCAGGGTATCTTGCGTATTAGGCCAGTCGATGTGCTGGATATTGCGGGTAACAATCAAATCGGGGCTTGTATCCCTGGTTACTAAGTTGCCCGTGCGAGTGGGGTTGGCCGGATCGGTATGGATGGTATGACCAAGGGTCGAAATTAGTTCCGCCAATTTTCTTTCTCGGGGTTCCTTCCTAATGTAGCCCCATTGCCGACACGGATCATTGAAATCTCCTACAATGAGTAGGAGGTCACGTCCAGTTACGTGCATTGCTTCTGTAAAGAGCTTGGAAAAGTTACATAGTTTTGGGGCAGTATACATTAAGTACATGAATAGGGGGGGTCTTTGCTTCGCAAAGGTAAGACTGTGACCATGACATAGGAGTATTCGGGAATCGATGGAAGGGTGACCTCTTATGCTGTGTAGTCTTTGTGGACTAGGATGCAGGTTTGTGTGTCCCTCTGGAAAGTCTGATAGTGAGTTTGGCGTTAGCTGCTGGCCCTTGAATGGCGACCACGGCCACGAGGAAGTCAAATGTTTCAAGGTAAAGGTTACGGTACGCTCGCTTCTGCCCGTCCTTGAAACCTCTGCAATTCCAGTCGGTTAGTGTGAAGGGATGTGTTGGTGTGGGTGCTCGCGATCTAGGATTGGTGGCCATGATCAGAGCTTGAGGGGGTGAAGGATGCTACTGTGTTTAAAAGATTCGATCCGCTGACGCCTCGCGGATGGCGCGTTCCTCCTTATCAGAATTGTCAATGCGGCAAGAGAATTTTGCGGGACGCGCGAGAAGCTTACGGGGTCCTGCGCGTTTAGAGAGATGCGGTTGTTCGAGAATCAATTTCTGGGTTAAACTTGTTACCGAACGCGTGATGCGGGCTGTTATGCTTTTCATCTGGGCGGCAATGGTAGCGTTTATTATTTGAGGGAACTGGGTAGCAATGTTTTCAATAGCAGCCACTCGGGCCTCCAGGGCATGAGAGCGCGCTTCAGTCTGGGGGCAGGGGTCTCATTCAATTATGTTATCGTCGTCCTCCGTTAGAGAGGGCCTAGAGGAAGCGTTTTGAGTGACCACAGCGCTAAGTCTGGCTTCGAGCTTTTCATTCTGTGCCCTGAGAAGAGCAAGCTCACGTCTAAGTTCAGCTTCGAGGGAGAAGGGGAGTTGGTGGAGGTGGGAGGAGGGGGAGAGGAAGGGGAGGAATGGAAGGCGACTCTATTTGCGCAGCTGCCCACCCGTGATGGAGTCGTTCCCACTGGGGTGCGCGATCGACGACGATTTTTCGCTAACGTCGTCCGGGCGCTGGGTCCCCGGTGCTGCCGCTGTACGGCGCTGCCTTTTTGTGTTGTGATGACTTCAACTGCTGACGCCCCCTGTGATTGTCTTGCTTGAAGATTTTGGCGTGCTCCCCCTGTAGCACGTCTTTATTTACATCTCCGGATAGCGTGTTCAGCGTTGGGTCCGGGCGTCTTGTTGGTGGGGGCCCTTCAGTCTTCTTAGCGGGTCTACCGGGTGATTGAAGTTTTCGGAATTTCTCTTTACATTCACGGGAGCTGGTGAGATGACTACCCCCGTAGACCAGGCATGTTGACTTGCAGTCATGTGATGCCATGCCCTCTTTACTGGCGCCGACATTTTGGCCGCATAGGCTGCAGCGTTCATTGACTGGTGCCGGACAGATGTCGGCTTGATGGCCCAGTTCACCACACCGGCAGGGCTGGGATCGTACGTTTGAACTGATGAACTAGGACAAGCTCGCAGTTGTAGTGTACAAAACGAGGGACAGTGGAACACCAAAAGTGAGCACGGCTACGTTGGTGGTTCCCAGCTTTCGGATGGCTACGAGTTCACCACCACGCCACTGGATTTCGGGTTGAAGTGATTCACTGGTTTCACAATTGTGCATCGTGATAACCCCACGGCACATATCACGAGTCAGTTTTCCATGTCCACGCATGGGAGTGAGTCCCTGACCAGAGGGGAGTTGAAATTCCGTGAGCAATTGTCGGACCACCTCTTCTTACGTACCGCACACCACTAAGTTCTGCTCCCAACCTTCCGGGTCTAACCCCCGAAGAGCGGGATAGTCACTCTGTTTGACAAATAAAAGTTGTCTCTCTCTCTCTGTTCCCAACTAGGGCTTATAGTTAATGCGTTAAGTTGAGTCGGTCGAGCGTAATAAGTGAGGGCAGCGCCCAACTTACCCGTTTGGAAAGCTCTCTTCAGAGGGACCATTGTTGTAGGCTTGAACACTACCACCAAGGCGAGTTCGGGGCAGGAGGGTTGGACACGAATCTGCTAGTCGAAGCAGTGTTTATTGCGCTCGAGCAAATATAAAGGCAAGACAACACTAAAAAAACGACAGTCATAGCGAGCGAGCGTGAGGCTCGTGTACGGGGATGAAAGAAACCACAAAAGGATGAAGCGCACGCGAATAGGTGAAAGGGACATTCTGCTCTACTCATGCGGCTTTGGCTTCATGGCCCGTAGCGGTCAGTCGCGTGCGCGGTGGCAGGGCGATTTGGGGACGGCAGTGGTCCCCTAGTCAGAAGTGTGGTCCAGGCATGTGCACGTCTACCCGCTAAAAGACCTGAACAGCGTTGCCAACCTAAAAAAAAAGCTCTAAAATGACTCGAAAAATCCCGAGACTGAAAAAAGTCCCAAAATTTGAAATTTTCAATGGCCAATGAGCCTTATTTAATAATATTAATGATGTTACCTATGGAATTAAAAAACAGGTTCTGCTCACCGAGATGGGCAAATGACACATTTATGTTTGTTTGGCACGTTTTTCTACTTACTGAGGGCGTTAACATGTAGGCCATCTTTTGGGTTTATTGATGTATACACGAAGCTTTCCTTGCGTTTTAAATCTGTCGAAAGTGTGATAAATGCTAGATTTTCCTTCTTTGTAGCAGGATATTTTATGCGCCGATCTTTTAATTGGAATCAGCGTTCTAGTTGTATACAGATCGCTATTTTAAACCCCGCTAAAGAAACGTCAGTGCGGTATGCGCAGGTGGATTGGACAGCGAGGCGGATGTTATGTACGTGATAGAGCTCAGTAATTAATTAATTAATTGCCAAAATTAACTAATGAGCTTTGTAAGGCGAAAGCCTTAAGTGGCTATGTTTGAGAGGTTTGCCACCATAAATTTGTCGAGAGGTTTATTCCACACTGAAACGAGTTAGAGAAAAACGAATGGTTGTATGCGACAGAGGGTGAAACTTTTCCTGGATGTCAAATTTGGTGAATGTGGGATAAGTAGATAATTGAGTATAGCCAATTCAGTCAATGGACGTCGGCTATGTTTGAGGGGTTTGTCACCAGACATTTGTCGAGATGTTTATGCCGCACTGGAGCGAGTTAGAGAAAAAACGTGGTTGTATGCGATAGATGGCGAAAAAATCTTCCTGGAATTCAAATTTGGTGCATGTGAGGTAATTATATAATTAATTAGGGCCAATTAAGTCAATTGGACATCGAAATATCCAACCGGAGTATTGACGACATCCAAAGTGGTCATATGATACCTCACTTCTGGTCACGAGACCTATGAGGACTATCAACGCATGACGTCATGGGAGAGGTGGCGGCGTGCGCGTCGCCTCCGCTTCCGCTTGGATCGCGCCAGTCGTTGCCTTGCTATCGAGGAATGCGCATGTTATATGCTGTGGAATTGCGCGTACGCACAGTGGAAAATTTCTTTCCTTCCTACTTTTGATTTTAGCAGCTACCATGAAGGCCGTCAACATAAAATCTGAGTCCAGCATATAAATTTTCTTTAGCATGCAACGAAGTCCGAAATATTGAATGCCAAAAATAAGCAAGTTTAGCTCGTAAAGCTAGCTTTCCGCTCTACACAATTTTAAAACGACGTCGCTAGACATGATATTGACGCGGGAATTTCGCTTACGGCTTCTTCGACATAAAATAGGCAAAGCGGCGACATTTTAAAAATGTAAATTGCTGAAAGCCAGTTTCTTGAGCTAGAGAAGGCGTTTTCTTTTCACGTTAAATATTCCTAAATGCATTGCTGATAAAAGAAATTTAAGAACTGGACTCAACTTTTGTGGTCGCGGCTCTAATTTTTTAAATAGAATGTTGGCTCTTAAAGTCAAAATTAAAAGGTAATTAGGTATTTTTAGTTAATTAACTATGGAATTTCTGAGCTCTATCACGTGCATGATGTCCACGTTGCTACACAACCCACTTACACAGACCGCATTGACGTAACTCTCGCAGGGTAAAATAATGGCCTGTAAAATGTAAAAAAAAACAAAGAAAAAAAAAACACTCGGTATCTTATTGCTCGCCGATAGCCATTATTTCACTTGAAATCAGCTTTGTAATTTATCTTTCGCCATGTACAGCACTGTTCTCTGTGTTCCATTCAACATGTTTTGAAGCTACCGGAGTTGCCATGGCTGAAGCCTGCAGCAGTATAGGATGAATAAATGTATCCAATATGAGAACTAGACCAGACATGTGTTGCGAATTACTGAATGTGTCACGTGTTTCTGTGATATAATCTAACTAATGAACTAATATATTCTTTCTCCCCTGTAGTTGCCTGTATATGCCCTTTTAAAGAATGTTCTATCTGTACGCTGCGCGGTATTTTGATTGTACACATATACAGCATGATATATAACTGTGTATTTTTTTGTTTTTCGCTCTGGCAATCTGTTATTTCACTGCCATTTGTTTGCTACTTAAGTACTTTTCTATGCAGCTGCTTATGTGTCATTTAGTTTAGTGTGATTGTCCTGGCCGAAACGTGGTCCGAGGACATTAATTCTCGGGAATTGTTCACTTCTGAAAAAAACTATGTTTACAGATCTGATCGGTGCGGGTGCTTTGGCGGTGGCGTTTTAATCGCTGTATTATATGAAAGTATTCCTATGACTGGGGGGGGGGGGGGGGGGGGGGTTCTTGTGGATTCTTCTGTATAGAATTTCTTTGTACTTGCATTCGTTTGAACCACAAGGACGTTATCTTTTGCGTATGCTATCGACTACCTAGTTCTCTGCCCTCCTTTGCGACGACCTATGTGACGCCATCAATTTAATAATAATAATAATAATAATAATAATAATAATAATAATAATAATAATAATAATAATAATAATAATAATAATAATAATAATTGGTTCGGAGGAAGGGAAAGGCGCAGTATCTGTCACCCTTGTGTCTGTGGACACCTGAGCCGGGCCGTAAGGGAAGGGAGGAAGGTGGGAATGAAGGTGGAAAGAGAGAAAGAGGAGCCGTAGTGGAGGGCTACGGAGTAATTTCGACCACCAGGGGATCTTTAACGTGCGCTGACATCGCACAGAACACGGACGCCTCTTCGTTTCGCCTCCATCGAAACGCAGCCTCTGAGGTCGGGTTCGAACCCGAGTATTCCGGACAGTAGTCGGGCGTCTTACCACTGTACCACCCCGGCGGGGCCCATCAATTTGGTCCTTTCTAGGTTTCCGAGGGCACCTCTTTTTGTTTTTGGTGATCTTAATCTTCCTGCAATTTCATGAAATAGCCCCACTTTTATGTCTCACTTGCTTCATCAGAATGTTCTGCATTTACTGACTTGTGCTCAATGTTTAACCTTGTTCAGATCATAAAACAACCCACCCGTGTTGCCCAGACATCCGCCGACGTACTCGATCTTGTGCCAACCACCTCTCCAGAAACCATTTCTTCAGTTAGCACTGTCCCAGGATTAAGCGACCACAAAGTGATCCTTCTTAGAGCTATGCAATGGGCTTGAGCCGGCCCAAATGCCCGTACCCGGCCCGGCCCGCGGGCCGGGCTCGGACCGCTTGAAAGCACATCGCCGGGCCCAGCCAGACACGACGATCACGAACACATTAAAGTTTTGTGAAAGTGCGAATACAGGCATAGTGCGATATGCGTCTGGAACATGTTTCCTATACGCGAGAGATTCCGAGTTTTTTCCGACGTCGACCCGCCTTTCCTCCCCACCTTCTCGCCATGAGCAGATATTTGGTAGCCGTCAATGACCAAACAGAGGGGCTCCTTGTGGGCTACTTGGTTTTGACTCGAGTTTCTCATCTCCGCTTTGGTAACATCGGCGCTGATGTTTAGGCATCTGTTTCAAGATTCGCGCCATGCTGTCGATTGTCAAACGTCTCTGCTATGGCTTACTACCCCGACATTACCTCGTTTAAAGCGGGACACAGCTAAAAGAATTTGCGGTGCAAGAGTTCTTCCTGTTTCTCTTGTTACGAAAAATTGACGTGAAAGGCTTACGGTGAGCCAGGCGTGCTCATGGAGTAATTGACCACAAAACCAAAGGTAGCGAACTTTTGGAGAACTAAATAAGCTGGTTACCGAAAACTTGCTTTCCTATCAAAGAATGCGTTACTCATTTGAGCCACAAGTTGTACCACCGAAAGAAACAGCTCTATATATACCGTCGGATTCATTATCCAAGTGCGCCTCAAATGCCTCAGTTCAATGCATAACTTCTTGTTTTTGAACAATTAGTTAATTCTACTTACGTGCCGTGCCTCTACATATACATCAAATTAGCCATTTCAAACGTGACAACTCAACATTTCAAGATCTTGAATGAAACTTATCATCCCGAAATTACTTTTTGTTTTCTTTTTTATAGTTCAACTGCAATTAGCATGACGGGCCGGTCCGGGTCTGGGCTTTAAATCTTAACGTCGGGCTGGGCCAGGCCGGGCTCAGTCATTTTCAGAGTCGGGTCGGGCCGGGCTCAGTCACTTTCAGAATCGGGCCGGGCCGGGCTTGGATTTGTAGCGTTGGGTCCGGGCCGAGCTCGGGCTAAAAATTTCGGCCCGTGCACACCTCTAATCCCTCTAACTATGCCGTCATGCTCTCCACGGTGTTTAAAGCTATATAGATTACGAAAAAACTATAAAATATGCTGATTTCCAAGCCATCATTGTAGAACTAGAGCGCCTAGCCAATACTTTCTTCCCGCAGTTCTCGGGGCGTTCCATTCACGAAAACTGGCGCATCGTTAAAGCGAGAGTGAGCGAAATGACTGACAACTTCATTCCTGTTCGTCGCGTTTTCTGCGCTTAACGAGCACCCTGGTTTAAAGTATCGCTAAAGCCCCTGCTAAACGACAAAATAAAGATATCTATCAGCGCCTAATTAAAGCGTGCAAGCATAGCTGATAAATGGCACTCCTATCTTACTGTTGCGTCACAGTACAAGCAGGGCCTGCAGCGCACTAAGCACACTTTTTATCACAACACGTACTACCAGAGTTGCTTGCTTCCAACACCCCAAAATTCTGGAATGTCATTAATATGCGAAAATGAAAAGATATCCGACTTCATTCCCAACATAACGTCCCGGTTCCACCCGAAATGACGTTTTAAATGCTGCATTTTGCTCATCATTTACCAATGCTGTGCCGTCTACCCGATATTATGGTTTCAGAACAGGTTCCAGTGGAGCCAGTTACTATAACTGATGAATGGATATCGAAAAGCTAATTCAGAAAGGGAAACTTTCGTCAGCTGCAGGTGTCGGTGGCATATCAATTATAAGTTCCTTAAGAGCACATGTTTATATTCACCCCTGATGTCCGAAATGTTTACACAGTCTCTCCTTAGCGCTTCGACTGGATGATCGGCAAGATGGTTGCTGTGCACAAATCTGGTGACGTTCATAATCCAAATAACTACAGACCTATTTCTTTAAAATCCATTACGTGTGAGCTCCTTGAACATATTATTTATTCTCATATTGTTGATTACCTGTTGGTTACATGCTCGAAAGAGTTGATCAGTATAAATACCTAGGCTTAACTTTTACATCAGACCTACGATGGAATACCCACATTGAAAATGTCATCTCCAAAGCTTTTAAAACACTATGGTACCTGCGGCGCACAATGCACAGTGCTACCCCGGATGTAAAGTGCCTGGCTTACAAAACCCTAGTCAGACCAATTATCGAATATGCCAAAGTAGTATGGGATCCTCACACAGCAACTAAAATTCACAAGCTAGATAGGATTCAGCGGCTCGCTGCAAGGTTTATATATAATAAATACCGCCGTAACCATTCTTCAACAGACCTCTGCCAACAAGCCCAACTACCAATGTTAGAAAGCAGAACCAGGTATGAAAGACTAAAAACTCTTTACCTCATTATCAATAATTATCTAAAAATTAATAAATCAGACTACTTTGAGATCAAAACTAATGAGACATCAAGGCATCGTCATAGTAGGTTCATTCCATTGCCGGCTATAAAAAATAATTGCTTCAAGTTTAGTTATTTTCCGCGAACTTATAAGGACTAGCCAGTGGATTTTCGTCGTTCTTCTCGAAATTAGGTTCTTTTCGGTGACTTGAAGACGTGGCAAATTGCACCACAGGTGCGCCCCGTCCAAGACAGTCATCAGAGACGACGAAATATGGATAACGACACTTCAGAGTTACAAAGAGATTAACTGAAGTTTATATACAAAACTTTACAATATTTACAGCAAGGTTAGGCAAAATATACATGGATCTGGCTAGCTCGGCCTAGCCGAAGATGTACACA
>JAJIZL010033466.1:15060-34047 GCA_023969395.1 Amblyomma maculatum
GTGGCCCGCACTGGAATGTTCGTCCTCGTTGTTTTCAAGGAAAAAATCCGCCTGACCTACTTTGCTTACGCCTTCCATGCCAGTACTGGTCCCAGCAACGTGGCCCGCACTGTAATGTTCGTCCTCGTTGTTTTCAATTAAAAAAGCCGCCTGACCTACTTTGCTTACGCCTTCCATGCCAGTGCTGGACCCAGCCACGTGGCCTGCACTGGAATATTCGTCCTCGTTGTTTTAAAGGAAAAAATCCGCCTGAGCTATTTTGCTTACGCCTTCCATGCCAGTGCTGGTCCCAGCCACGCGGCCCGCACTGGACTGTTCGTCCTCGTTGGTTCCAAGGATAAGTTCGGCCATTTGTTTTCCATTTGATGAAGCTGTAGTCTCTGATTTTCTGCCCTTAACAAACGTACCGTCTTTGCCAAAAGTAACCAGGCTGCTCCGAAGGCTGGCGGAGCAAGCGCGCGGCCGTGTGGCGGCGTTGCGCTCGCTGTGGCTTATCGGTGCTCGTCAGCTCCGAGGGTACATGCAGCTGACGTAACTTCGCACCCTCACTCTCGCCCGTTAAAAGATAAAAACTAGGTGCGTAGATGTGCAGGCTTGGTTTCACATGTACAAAGCCTGGTTGTGCCCAGCGAGGGCGCTCCTTGCATGTTTATGTTCTCCATCCAACCATCCTGGGTGGATGGATGAATGGATGGATGGATGGATGGATGGATGGATGGATGGATGGATGGATGTCTCCTTAGAAACGGGGTGGTAGCAGTAGCTCTCGTGCTTAATTTTCTCCTTATATCTCAATTATGGATTTAGATTGGTTAGCTAAACCATCATTCTATCTAATAAATTTTTATTTCTACATTACTAACAATATGTCCCTTCTCTGCTTTTAAGCCAGCAATCTTCCAGTAGCTTTTTGCTAGTTTCCAACGCCGGTTTATTCAACCGGCAACTGGTATCTCTAAACCCCAGAGTTTCAAAGAGTGACTGCGCCTGCATCAACTTCCGGATGGATACCATTACATTCAAGTATAATAAGGTCAATCGTTTCACTGGCGTTACCACATACAGCACATGCGTCATCTCCACTGTTAAATTTCTTTTTGTAGCTGCTTGTTCTAAGGCACCCTGATCTAGCTTCAAAAAGTAGGGCACTGCCTCTTGAGTTATCAAAGAAATCTTCCTTCCTGATCTGCATTTTCCACTTTCGGTATAATTCCACACTCTGTTTCTTTTTCATCGAATTTTTCCAATTTTTACCTTGTGTGTTTTTCACCTGTTGCTTAATGCTGTTTATTTCTCCGTCCTTGTGATTAGCATACTTACTAGTTAGTTTCCTAGTTTTTTTCCTCCATTGTGAGTCAACGCTTTTTAAGTACAGGTATTTAAATACTTTAGCTGCCCATCTGTTAGTGCCCAATTTCTTTAGGCGTTCCTCATATAATATTTTGCTCTGAACTTCCCGTACTTCGAAAGATGGCCAGCCCATATCTCCCTGTACCGCCTCATTTGTGGTTTTACCGTGGGCACCTAGTGCTAATTGTGCAACGGATCTCTGATTTATTTCTAATGTCGACTGTACCTCTGATTTTAGGCACAAAACCGCATTTCCGAAAGTAAGTCCGGGCACCATAATTCCTTTTCAATTACCCCTCAAAACCTCATACCTTTTGTATCCCCACAATGCCCTATGCTTCATTATCCCGGCATTCTTTCGCCCTTTGGCATTAAGTGACTGCTCATGCTTTCCAATGTGTGCCAATCCTTCGTTTACCTATACCCCCCGATATTTATATTCTGCTATTCTGGGTATTTCATGGCCTTGTGTTTTAAGGCCCTGATCAGTTGAGCCGCTGAAAATCATCAGACCCGCCTTAACTGCGCTAGAACTGAAGCCTAGAGCGTCCCCTTCGTCTCCGCAATTCTTAAATAGAGTTTCCAATTCTTCCAGACCTCAGCTAGCAGCAAAATATCGTCTGCATACATCCAACAGGGGAGGCGCTGCTCTACCGCCTTTCCACCTAATCTATATGACAGGGCAAAACCTAGGTTACTGTCTTGTATCCTCCGGTGCAGGTTTATCATATAAAGCATGAACAGCAGCGGTGATAGAGGACAGCATTGTCTTAATGCTTTGCATACTTTGACATCTTCCGTACTTCTTATCGCTTCCCACGCAATTACTACTTTGTTATCCCGGTATATTTACTGTAGGAACTCTATTATCTCATAGCCGATACCTTCTTCTTTTAATATGTTCCACAGAAGTTCGCTGCTTACGTTGTCATACGCCCCGTTTATGTCCAGGAAGACTAAATACAAAGGTCTAATTTCCATTCCAGATATTTTGATGCATTGGGTAAGCACGAACAGGCTATCATCTAAGTGCCTACCATTTCTGAAGCCGTTCTGAAGTACTCTGAGTATCTTGCTACTCTCTACCCATGCTTGCACCTTTAATTTCACCGCCTGCATGGCCAACCTGTACATAACAGATTTTATGGTAATCGGCCTGTATGATTTTATGTGCATCTTTTCTCCTTTCCCTTTATAAATAAAATTCATTTTACTCTGCCGCCAGCTTTCCGGAATTTACTTATTCGTTATGACTGTTCCAGAGCTTTTAACAACGTTTCGTTACTTTTTAGACCAAGTTCATTATTCAGCTTGATCGGAAATCCATCTATCCCTGTAGATGTGCTTTTAGAAATATTTTTTCTTCTTTTTCCAGTTTAGATTGGTCAGTTCTAAGCTGCTTTGTATTCTGCTGCCTTATGTTGCTTCCTGATTTGCGGAGACTACCCTATCGTCGTTCTTAAATGACTCGGCTATAAATGATGCAATGTAGTTCACTGTTTTGTCTCCGTTTCAACAATTTTCCTTGTAAGGGGTTTATTGGAGCACCAAGACCGCAAGCAACGTTCGCAAACCAAAGCGATGGTGTAGCTTTCGAATCAACAGTGCAGTGCCAACAAGGCTCCGGCCCCCCTTCGTCTACCTCTTCGGGTTGGCGCGCGAGCTGATGGCGATCGGGATTACTACAATACCCCCCGGCGGAAAAGGAGCCATCCTGGCGACTCATGGTGAGGAAAGGGTAGGGGGATCATAATGCGGCTTGAGGCGGTCGACATGTACAGTTTCTCGGCCGCGACGGCGATGATCTGGAGATGGGTTCAAGGGCTCTACTACGTAATTGACGGGAGAAGATTGTTCGAGAATGCGGTAAGGTCCATGATTACGCGATAGGAGTTTGGATGAGAGGCCGGATGCAGAGGAAGGCATCCAGAGCCAAACGAGTGCACCTGAGGGATATGAAGGCGTTGTATTTGTAGGGTCCCGGTTATGCTTTTGTTGAGCCTGGTTCTCCGTTGTGAAGGAGCGCGCCAATTGTCGGCATTCTTCGGAAAATGTGTGCACTTCAGACAGTAGAGTATTCTCTGAAGCGTCGGGGGGGTACGGCAGGATAGTATCCATAGTGGACGTGGGTTCACGACCATATAAAAGAAAAGGGGGAGAACCCAGTCGTAGTCTGCGTAGCCGTATTGTAGGCGTACGTTACGAAAGGCAACACTTGGTCCCAATTAGAGTGAGTGCTATCAACGTACATGGCTAGCATGTCACTAAGAGTGCGATTAAATCGCTCAGTCATGCCGTTCGTTTGGGGGTGATACGCTGTGGTGCTCCGGTGAATGATCTGGCACTGTTTGAGGAGGGCTTCGACAGTGTCGGAAAGAAACGCACGTCCGCGGTCGCTGATCAATTTATTCGGTGCGCCGTGACGAAGAACGAGGCGATGCAGAATGAACGAAGCAACATCCCGTGCGGTGGCAGACTGCAAGGCCAATGTTTCCACGTAACGGGTTAGGTGGTCAACGGCTACGATGACCCAGCGGTTGTTAGCCGACGTGATTGGAAGCGGGCCATACAGATCGATACCGACACGGTCAAAAGGGCGGCTGGGGCAAGGCAATGGCTGCAACGGAGCGGCTGGCTGAGGGGATGGATTCTTGCGACGTTGGCGGGCGGTACAGGATCGGATGTACTGACGAATGAAGCGGTACATGCCGCGCCAGTAATATCTCATACGCAGTCGAGAATAGGTTTCCATGACACCTGCATGGCCGAATTGGGGATCGGCGTGGAAAGAGGTGCAGATTTCAGCACGTAGATGTCGCGGAATCACGAGAAGCCACTTTCGCCCTGTAGGATGGTAATTGCGGCGGTATAAAAGTCCATCACGAGTGGCGAAGTGGTGGGCCTGACGACGAAGTGCACGTGACGGAGACAGCTCTGCGGGCGTAGACAGGAATGTTAAGAGGGAGGATATCGATGGATCCTTCTGCTGCTCAGATTTCATGTTTGTAATGTTGAGCGGCGACATATTGTAGGCACAAACGAAGCCAGCCGTCGAATCGTTAGGAAGCGGTGAACGGGATAGGGCATCAGCGTCGGTGTGCTTGCGTCCAGATCGATAGATGAGGTGGATATCGTACTCCTGAAGACGTAACGCCCAGCGGGCGAGGTGGTCGGAGGGGTCTTCGAGGGAGGATAGCCAACAGAGCGCGTGGTGGTCGGTAACAACGTAGAATGGGCGACCGTAAATATAAAGACGAAACTTGGTAATGGCCCATATGATGGCCAGACACACCTTTTCGGTCACAGAATAGTTCGATTCCGCTTTCGTGAGGGTACGACTAGCGTACGCGACGACATACTCGGAATATCCAGGTTTCCGTTGAGCAAGAACAGCGCCCAGACCTACGCCGCTTCCATCAGTGTGTATTTCGGTCGAGCAGGCAGGGTCAAGATGGCGGAGTATAGGGGGAGACCAGTAGACGGCGTAGTGCACTGAACGCAGCATCACAGGCTGGTGACCAAGAGGAGAGGTCGGGCCTCCGGCGAGAAGTTGCGTTAAAGGGGCAATGATACTGGCGAAGTTGTGGATAAAACGGCGGAAATAGGAACATAGACCGACAAAACTGCGACGTTCTTTCAAGGTTGTGGGCTTGGGGAAGTCTGCGACGGCACGAAGTTTGGTAGGATCCGGTAGAACGCCATCCTTGGATATGACATGACCAAGTATTGTGAGCTTGGTAGCGGCAAAGTGACATTTCTTCAAGTTGAGCTGTAGGCCGGCTTCAGTAAGACACGTAAGGACGCGCTGAAGGCGCAGAAGGTGGGAAGGGAAATCTTTCGAGAAAACGACAATGTCATCTAGATAACAAAGA
This sequence comes from Amblyomma maculatum, assembly GCA_023969395.1. Lineage (NCBI taxonomy): Eukaryota > Metazoa > Arthropoda > Arachnida > Ixodida > Ixodidae > Amblyomma > Amblyomma maculatum. Next base: position 20,283 of record JAJIZL010033466.1, read on the forward strand.
CACGTTTCCCATTTGAGCCCACTGAGAATGTTATTCATCATTCTCTCGAAGGTGGCGGGGGCGTTTACAGTCCGAACGGCATCACATTGAATTCATACAAGCCATCGGGAGTGATGAAGGCTGTTTTCGGGCGGTCAGCGGAAGCCATCGGTACTTGCCAATAGCCAGAGCGCAAATCTAGCGACGAAAAGAACTCCGCTCCTTGCAAACAATCTAGCGCGTCGTCAATTCTTGGTAGTGGGTAAACATCTTTGCGGGTTATCTTATTCAGACGCCGGTAGTCCACACAGAAGCGGATCGTGCCATCTTTCTTCGTCACCAACACGACGGGGGAGGCCCAAGGGCTATGAGATGGTCGTATGATGCCCCGTTGAAGCATATCGGCGACATTGTCACGAATGACGCGGCGCTCAGTGGGCGACACGCGATATGGTCGCTACCGCAGGGGAGCATGAGGACCAGTGTCGATTGCATGAGAAACGGTCAGGGCGCGGCCCAAGGAAGGTTGGGACACGTCAAAAGATGCACTGAAGCGCTGAAGGAGGGCGACTGTTTGGTCCCGTTGGGCGGTCGGAAGGTCGGTCGCGATAGCTCGATGAAGGGCGTCGACAGGAAGCTCATCACTCGTAGCAGCACAAGACGTCAGGGCAGCGACGCGAGGAAAAACTTCAGGTTCGGAGAACATGTAAGTGCGATCAGGGTCCAGCTCTTCAATGCAGCTGAGGCACTCCCCGCGAGGAACTGCCGTTGGGCAGGGAAAAGGGTTGGAAGTATAGATGACACAGCTGCCATCAGAAATTGTTAGAATGGCGAAAGGAAGAATGAGGCGGTTATGGTGGGCGGAGGCGAGTTTGGGCGTAAAGAGAACAGGACTAGGGAGGGCAGATGTCGAAATAAGGGGAACGAGAACAGAAGAAAAGGGAGGAATGTCGGTGTCTGCAGCTACAAGGAGTTTAGCAGGGCGCACAGGCGGGTCACACAGGGAAACATTACACACAGGGGAAAGCTCAACTTCAGCACGCGCACAATCAATCACAGCACTGTGAGTTGACAAAAAGTCGTAGCCGAGGATGATGTCGTGGGAGCAGTCGTAAAGCACAACCATCTCGACGAGCTACGTAATGTCTTTGATGCAAACTCGTACCGTGCACGCTGCTACAGGGGTGATGCGCTCTGAACTGGCCGTACGAAGCGAAAAAGCAGAAAGCGGCGTCGTGACCTTGCGAATTTTGCGGCGAAGGGCATCACTAATTACGGAAACGGCAGCACCTGTATCCACCAGCGCGAGAACGGGAAAACCTTCTACGAACACTTCAATGACGTTGGCGGGAGAAGGCGGAGGACTTAACGAGTTCGTCAAACGCGCAGTTCTTGCCTCCAGAACTGCGGCATTTAGTTTTCCCCTTGCGTAGAGCCCTGTCGCCGGAGCATTGGCGAAATGAAACGTCGGCAAGGCGAAGGCGAACGGCGTGTCGAGTACTGAGCCCGAGATGGAGACGATCCAGAAGAGACGTTGCTCAGGGGCGGCTCGGGATCGTAGTGGTACTGACGGACTGTGTCCTCAGGATGAGGCGGGCGCTGACGGCAAAGGCGAGCGACGTGACCCGGGAGCCCGCAAGCATAGCAAATTGGGCGATTGTCGGCGGTTCGCCATGGGTTCGTAATGCGGCGTCGTGGTCGAGGGATCTGAGACTGAGGGGCCATGATACGAGGTGGAGCATAAAATGTAGGGCCGTTCTGATAAGACGATGTTGGAAGCGGACCGCGCGTTCCAGCGGTTACTTGCGCGTAAGTGAGTGGGGCTTGCACGGGAGCGACTGGAACACTAGAAGGCAGTGCTTCGGCGACTTTCCCCTCGATAACTTGGCGGATAGCCGGCGAGATGGATGGCGCGTTGGCCGGCGCTAATTGCGAAGTGTAGACGGTCGGCTGAACTGGATGGAGGAGGGACAGCTGGCGTGTAACTTCTTCGCGGATGAAGTCTTGGATATTCTGCATAAATTGAGACTGTTCCGCAGACGGCGTAGCCAGTGCCAAGCCAGCAATGCCGGCAGGTGTGGCAGCCCGTCGCGCAGAAGCGCGCTGCTTTCGTAGCTCGTCAAACCTCTGGCACAGTGTTATTATGTCACATACGGAAGTAGGGTCTCTGGCCGACATCATATAGTACGCATCATCAGTGAGACCTTTTAGAACATGTGTGACTCTTTCGGGCTCGGGCATGGATTGATTGACCCGCTTGCAGAGGTCAACCACGTCTTCAATGTAGCTAGTAAACGTTTCTTCGGGACGTTGAAGCCGTGCTTGGAGGCGTTGTTCGGCGCGGAGTTTACGTACCTAAGGACGGCCGAAGACATCCGCGAAGTTTTTCTTGAAGACAGACCACGTCGGAAGATCGGCTTCGTGGTTTCGAAACCACAGATTGGCCACGTCCGTGAGGTAGAAGAGGACGTTGCTCAGTTTTATGGAATTGTCCCAGCGGTTGTAAGTGCTGACGCGCTCGAAAGAGGCCAGCCAGTCGTCAACGTCGTTGTCGTCGGTACCACTGAAGAAAGGTGGGTCACGGGGGCGTTGTGCCCCGGGACAGAAGATGGTGGCAGGAGTGGCAGGGATGGGCGCCGATGGTTGGCTGGGAGCGTCCTGCATGGTTGTGACCGAATGTGGTAGCGTGCGGTTCCGAAGTTCCAGGGTGAAATTTGCGAGGAGTACTGGGGCGACGACCGAACCTCCACCAAGTGTAAGGGGTTTATTGGAGCACCAAGACCGCAAGCAACGTCCGCAAACCAAAGCGACGGGGGTAGCATTCGAATCAACAGTGCAGTGCCAACAAGGCTCCGGCTCCACTTCGTCTACCTCTTCGGGTTGGCGCGCGAGCTGATGGCGATCGGGATTACTACACCCTCGTTATCTTGAATCCGATCCTGCTTTCTTTGATTCTTCTTCCCTAGGCAGCTTATATGTTTCCAGAATTTTCTTGCTCCGCCTCTAGAGGCATCGTGTATGTCAGCCATCCAGCGATCGGTGGATTACCTTATTTCACTTTGGGCGAGGGCCTGCACCTCAAGTTTTTTTTTTGTCGATATGATTCCCATTTTTGGTCGATTTCCTCCTGAGATGCCTGTGCTTTCTTTGCCACTCGGTGTTGCCTTGAAGGAGCCCGTCGTTGTTCAATAGCTTCCCTAATTTCCTTATTCCACCAGCTCCGTGGCTTCCTATTTCCATTCTAGCGGTTTGCTACTTTAACCTCCTTACTTTTCCTCTTTATTAGTAGTTCTACCTGTTCATTATCCCAGTCATCCATGGGGCTTTTTTCTATTGCTTCCTCTATGTCTGCTGCTGTCTGCGCTATTTGATCGTCGTTTAATTTCGCGTTTATGTTTTGTCTAAGTTCCATTTCTGTTTTCATCAAGGGCCCTATTTGCAGACTAATACGTTTATGATCACTCCCCAGACTACACTCCCCTTCTTCGTCTATTTCCATTTTTGTGACCTTGCTATAAATTTTCTGCGACATTAGACAGTAGTCAATGGTAGTCTGCCTGTTGCGGAATTCCCGCGTGATTTGGCCTTCACATTTTGTTTCTGTATTTATTATAACTAGATCGTGTCGCTCACAGAAATCTAGCTTAGCTTCCCGTTACAATCCATGTATTCATCCAGATCGCCGATGTGGCCGTTCATGTCCCTAGGCAGAATAATATTGGCCCCGTTTCCAAACTGGCTTATTTCGTCACTGAGACATTTAGCAAGATTCTGGTTTTCTTGCCTGCAGTGATTTTCTGTTCCTAAATAAACTACCCCTAGCGATGTCCTTATGCCGGCAATTGATCCTGAAACCCAGATATGTTTTTTACAAGACGATTTATTATTTGCCATTTTGTTCCCTCGTGTAACAATACACCTAACCCTCCACCCTTTTTTTCCGTTCTCGTTCTGTTGCACCCTTCCCTGACGTAGCCTTCTATAAACGGCGGATCTTCTAGATCCCTGAGATGAGTCTCGCAAAGAGGGTACACACCTATTTTTTCTTCCTTCAACTGCTGTTCTATCGCTAGCCATTTCGCTCGTTTTCTACCTCCTTGCATGTTTGTGTAGCTGACCCTAGTGCTAAATTTCGTTCTTGTACTTTTCATTCTCGACCTCCTTTTTGCCATTTTTTGCCATTTTTTGGGGCTCAGCCTCCGTTATTGCATTTCCGTCTGCTTCACTTCTAACTACCTCTGTGCACGTAGTCCTCGCGGACCCTGTAAAAAAGCTACAGCCCTACCTGCCAGGTGCTAGCCAATCTCTGCTCCCACCCTTCTGTTAAAATGAATACCATCTCGCTGAAAAGCCTTACCAAAACCTGCTTTATGCACCTCCCTGTTTTCCTCAACCACTTCGAAACGCTTCTCCAGGCAAAACTTTCTTATGCCCTGATTAACTGTCACCACGTCCTTTTCCAGCTTTCCGTTCCATCCTAGCACCTCCGGTACTGTGCATACAACTATCTGCGCTTGAGGAGTCCACGCCAGCGCCACGTCGCGGCAACCGCCTAAAAGGCATCACCCGGAGGGCACCGCTTTTGCCACTACAAAGCCTTCTAGAACACTGTAGATAGGGATCAGCGTAGGGGAACAATGAAAAGGCGCCGCCCCCTCACAGATGGCTGCAACAATCCCCCACAAAGTGCAGGTGAAGAGTTCGCATGTCTTCAATGCAGAGGTCCCGAAAAAATGTTTGGCCAGCGTACATTTAGAGCATAGCTCTCATGCTCCCGTTCTGGTTTTAGCGGTATGGTATCGGTAGAACTATTAGGCACCTACTGGGTGACCCCAGGGCCACCTTTATTGCAGTCGGGAGTGGCAAGCATGGGGCAGAGGAATGCTCTGCTTCCCGCAGCGAGCCATCTTGCTGGAATGCAGACTTCTGGATGAGTCTGGAGAATGGAAGCGATGGGATTCTGAAGAACACTTTAATGCTCTCGCTCTGTTCGCTTAAGGCGATGCTTAAGAGTTGTGCGGAATTTTCTTCTGAGTCCTGAAATTTGTGCCGTAAAGTAACTCTAAATAAAACAAACACCTACGATTATGATACCGTGTTGTGCGAAATTCGAGAACAGGTCGTTACGTCAAAGAAAGCCTGGTGTCTTTGTCATCAGCCGTGTCAGCTTGAAGAAAGCATCCATTCTGCTAATGGTAGAGTCGATGGAATACAGGCGCTGCCCCTACAGAATGGGGCGGTAGTAGTACCACTATTATCAGCTTTAGTAGTGCATTATTTCATCAGTACTTTTACAACACCCTCCTTTCATTGATCTACCTTAGTGCACTTTCAGTTCTACACTCCCAAACCTATGTAACCTTGCTTGCAATAATTCTTTCAACTGCTTTTTGCTACTTCTGCAGCATATGTATTTGTCTGGTCAATGTGAGGTCTAAACCTTCATGCCTCAGTGCGAGGGTTTCAAGATTTAGACGTCTAGAGATAACATATATTCCTTGCTTAGGCCTGCGTCGACATCAAAATGTATATTATACGGGTTCTTAGTTGACAAACATCAGCAAGCTGGCAATGTGGAGAACTTTATTAACATGAAAGCGATTCATATCTGTAAATGTAGAGACGTTGAAAACGAATCAGATTACATTTTAAAACACTAATTTTTATTTGTTTTGTGTAATGTAGTAGCGCTGCATTTTTAGTTTTAATACATTTCTTGGCTTATCACTGCTGTTGACAGAGCCTGTCATCACAACCCCTCGTCATCAGTTCAGTTCAGTTCAGTTCAGTCGTTCAGTCGTGTCCGACTCTTCGTGACCCTATGGACCATATCACGCCACGCTTTCCGGTCTCTCACTATCTTCGTAACATCACATAACTTCATCTGCAGCGCCTGGAGGATGCCACCTAACCATCGCGTTCGCTGCCTGCCCCTTCTCCGGTGACCCTCAACCTTTCCCAACATCAAATCTTTCTCCAGCGACTCCTCTCTTCTCATCAGATCACCAAAGTATCTGAGCTTTAAAACTCTCGTCATAGCGAGTTCCAAAGAAAGAACATTAAACAAAATATCTTGTCACCACCAGTACGCGAACCATCATCCGAGCAAACAATCCTTACAGGAGAGCACAGTGCTTTCGCCGGCTGCTGATCACGCCTCGAATAGAACTGCACCACAATATCGCTGCTCTGTGCAGTAAACATCATTGTCCTAATAAGATTCCGTCTACCGCTCCTACTTACAAACTATATAAATAAGCCATAGACGAAAGTCTTTGCCAAAAGTAACCGAGCAGCCCAGCCTGCCGGCGGAGCAGGCATGGGGCCGAGCTGCGGCGCTACCATCGCCGTCGCTGGCCGCTGCTCTCCAGCGGCGAGTGTAAGGTGACTGACGTAAACATGCTCCCTCGCTCTTCTTCTTGGGATAATAAAAAGTAGGCGAGTATCATGAGCGATGCCTGATTTGGTGCCTTCAGAACGCTGCGCCACTACGCAAGGGCGCTCCGCACAGCATACCGCACTATCACGTGCTCGGTAATCACCGGAGGTCATCACCGAGACATGACAAAATAGGGGGGTGGTCGTTCGATGCCCGGCGTAGCCGGTAAGCAAACGTGGAGAATTAGACAAAGACGCGTTGACTTGAAACAATAATAAGAAGTGGTTTATAGGCTCAGAACGAGGAACACACAAAACATTTAGTGAGCAGCAATTACATTCTAAAAGGCAACGACATGAGTGAAGAAACAATCGAATTAAATACAGCGAATACGTATACAGGGTCGTGCTTTTCCGGGAAGGAAATAAGAATTCAAGCCACAGTAAGGGAAAGAAAGTTAAGAGTAGTTTGGAACATACAATTGACCGGGGAGCGCGGCGGCAGTGCATCACTAAGACGACGCAGACGAGCGGGACTCGAAGGTGACGGTCCTTCCGGTGCAGCTTGCGGCCTGAGAATGCGGTGCCGGCGGCGCTGGAGTACCCCCCGGGAGCACGCGGCAGCTCTGGTTACTCTCTTCGGGAGCGAACTGGGCGGACTGACTTTGGGGCCTCGGCGGCTCCTTTTTAAGCCCTTGTCGACGATACCTTGTGCGCAGGGTCGCGGTCCGAAACAAAACACACACATAGAGCGCACAAAGTAGTTCACTCACAGAGGAAGGCGCACGTAGACACACCACACTTCAGCACTGCATGGCCGCCATCTTAGGTTTGAAGAACATAAAGCACAACAAAAACAACAGTCACATACGCCCCTAAGGATCTTCTGGGGGTCATATTGCGGGGGGAAAAAGAATACACGGATATACAAAGGAACTAGTCGGGGTGACTTAGAGTGGGATTGTACGACACAGGCAGCACGTACTCTTCTGCTCGAGCATGGAGAGAGTTGTAGCTAACACAGGGAAAGCTATACCGTTCCGAGGCAACGTGCACGTACGCGTTCTTGCGCACCCGACCGATGGTCACATATACAGGTTCTGTGAACATATGGGGTTTACAGAACAACAATTCCTCTGGGTCTGCACAATACAATACAAGAATTAGCAGAAGCCCAAATCAAGTCACAGCTAAGCAGACTTCTACAAACGAGGACGGGAAGACGGGTGTTGAAAAGACTGGGATATAGCACGCACCTACAGGCTTATAACAAGACAAGAGAGGTATCGCGGGAAGACAGAAATTGGTAACGAGTTCGGCCCATACCAAAAAACATGGACCCCCCACCTACACCCGGGAAGGAGGCAGGCAAGGGCAGAGTATTAAGAAAAAACATTCGGCCAACAAGACACGTCAAGGTTCACCGACGCAGCCTTATACGAAACCAACGCAAAGAGGACGATAGCCACGGTCACAGACTGCGAAGGCCGGGAGGTAGTTAGCGCCTCGATCCAAAACTGTACAGTCACGGAGCCAGAGGAAGTGGCTGTCGCACTGGCCATTAGGCAAGGAAGAGAAACGGGAGAGAGTCTGACGATACTCCACAAGCGAGCCAACAAAACAATACACTCAAACACTAGTGTGGATTCCGGGGCATGCAGGGATCACGGGGAATTTGTACGCAGAGAGGGTAGCCCGAGGACATGCAACCTACCGTGCGCCCAACAGTCTCGCGACAGAGGACCTGATTTCGCTTGACCCTGACTACACCACAATACTACAACACTACAAAGGCTTGCGGAAAGTATATCCGGAGCCGCATAAAAAGCTCAGCAAGGAGGGGGTCATAGATCTGAGGCGGCTACAGACGGGCACCTTCATTAATTTACACATACTATACATGATGCATCCCACGACATTCAGACACCAGTGCCCGTGGTGCAGGAAGACCCCTACCCTGTACCACATAACATGTTAATGCAGCTCACATCAACTACAAAAAAATTGAAAACCCAACTGAAAGACAGTGGGAAGCTTTGCTGGCCAGCTCTGACCCGGAGGCCCAGCTCTACCTGGTCACAAGAGCTCGCAAACTGGCGAGAGCCAGTGGTGCCCTGGATTGGGGACGCCAACCGCTCGTCAGCCTCGGTTGAAGAGGCGAAGAAAAAGATCCCCGAGCAGTTAATAAAGTTCACTCACTCACTCACCCGCGTGTGTATAAATGCAACATGGGCAAATTAATGGATGCCGCCTATTCTGTGACACTCACTCAATGCTCCTTTTTCTGGCGCTGTGAAGCTCGCTCTGTGTTATATTGCCTTCGCTTTTAATATCGGTACAGTGATCTCGCAATTGCAACGAATGGACAAATACACGCTTTTCTACTCGTTTGGATTGTCCAGAAAGTATAGGGAGGAATTGATTTCGAAAAATAGACGCACTTTTCCTGCTGTTTCTAGTCGCCTATTGTGACCACTACCAAATGCGTGTGATGCTAAGTTATGAAAAACAAAGACTTCCAGTTGGTTCATGTGCCCCTCTTGCTGAATACCTTATACTGCTATTTGTAACGTACAAAAAGCGCGTAGTGTTCTCCTCGTTGGTAGTTACGTTCGTGCGTTAGCCTGCTGCTAATATCTTTGTTTAAGGAGTGAACTGCATAAACATGTAATTCTCACACCTTAAACATAAGTCGCCCATTTTCTTAATAAGTGCAGCCGTTTCTTTTTTGTTTGTTTCTTTAGCGGGGGAATACCATGCGATCAACCTTACAGCAACATGTTCTGGAAGTGAAAAGAAATCCGGAAGCGCAGCTTTTGATTTTCACTGGAAAATAATTTTGCGTTCTTGGCGATTAATAACTGACTTGATTGGTAGTTCAGTGCCCGCTGGCAGAGTGGTGCATCGGTGACTCGATAAATAAGGGTCTGGAATAGAACCTTCAAGTGCAACACAAGATCAAGCTCGCAAACCTGAGACTCCCGTCTTTACTGAACTCCCTGGCAGCAAAAAGGTGGCAGAAAAAAGGAAGCTTAATTGGGAGGTAATTTCAATGCAAGTGGAAGCAAATCATCTTCATGGGCATCCTTCGCAATAGTAACGCTTTCTTGGGGCATCACATCATCATCATCATCAACAACCTGATTATACCCACTGCAGGGCGAAGGCCTCTCCCATATTGCTCCACTTAACCCGGTTCTGTGCTAGCTGCATCCACTTGACCCCTGCGAACTTCTTAATCTCATCCGCCCACCTAACTTTCTACCATCCCCTGCTACGCTTTCCTTCCCTTGGAATCCAGTTTGTTACCCTCAGCGAACATTTGTTATCCTCTCTTCGCACTACATGTCCTGCCCATGTCCATTTCTTCTCCTTAATTTCCACTAGAATGTCGGTAACTTGAGTTATTTCTCTGACCCACTCTGCACGCTTTCTATCTCTTAATGTTACCCCTACCATTTTTCGTTTCATAGCCCTCTGGGTTGTGCTCAACTTAAGTAGAACTCTCTTGGTTAGCCTCCATGTTTCAGCCCCATAGGTGAATACAGGCAAGATGCAACTGTTGTATACTTTCCTCTTGAGCGATACAGGTAAGCTGCTAGTCATAATCTGCGAGTGCTTGCCAAATGCGCTCCATCCCAATCTTATTCTTCTCGTTATTTCCTTTTCGTGGTCCGGATCTGCGGTTACTACCTGTCCTAAGTAGACATATTCGCCTACTACTTCCAGTATTTCGCTACCTAATGTAAACTGCTGTTCCTTCCCGAGGCTGTCGAACATTACCTTAGTCTTCTGCATATTGATTTTCAAGCCTACCTTTCTACTTTTTCTGTCTATGTCATCAATCATTTTTTGCAGTTCATCCCCCGAGTTGCTTAGCAAGGCAATGTCATCAGCAAATCGCAGATTACTGAGGTATTCTCCATTTACCCTTATCCCTAACTCCTCCCATTCCAAATCTCTGAATACTTCCTCTAAACAAGCTGTGAACAGTACTAGGGAGATTGTGTCTCCTTAACTAACACCTTTCTTTATGGGAATTTTGTTACTTTCTTTATGCAGAACTACGGTTGCTGTGCAGCCACTATATATATCTTGCAGCACTTTCACGTACGGCTCGTCTACCCCCTGATTTCGCAATGCCTGCATCACCGCCGAGGTTTCAACTGAGTCAAATATGCTTTTTCTTAGTCAATGAATGCTATGTTCAAGGGCTGGTTATATTCCGAGCATTTTTCTATCACCTGATTGATGGTATGGATATGATCGATAGTAGAGTACCGTTTCCGAAACCCTGCTTGATCCTTTGCTTGATTGCAGTTTAAGGTTGTCCTGATTCTATTAGCGATTACCTTAGTAAATACCTTATACGTAACAGACAGTAAGCTGATTGGTCTGTAATTTTTAAGGTCCTTAGAGTCCCCTTTCTTGTGAATGAGGATAATGTTTGCATTCTTCCATGCCTCCGGTTCCGTCGATGACACCAGGCACTGCGTATACAGGGTGGCCAGCTTTTCTAGCACGATATCCCCCCCGTCCTTCAGCAAATCTGTAGTTATCTGATCCTCCCCAGCTGATTTCCCTCTTTTCATAGTTTCTAGTGCTTTCTTGACCTCGTCCTTCGTCACTGGTGGAACGTCTGACTGTTTTTCTTTACCGCCAATCTCATTACGGTCCTGACTACTTTGGCTAGTGTAGAGATCTGTATAGAATTCCTCGGCTAATTTGACTATCTTGTCCATATTAGTGATGACGTTGCCCGCCTTGTCCCTTATCGCATACATCTGGTTTTTGCCTATGCCCAATTTCTTCTTTACCGCTTTAAGTCTTCCCCCATTCTTTGCAGCATGCTCAATTTTCTCCATGTTATACTTCCTTATATCGACCACCTTGCGCTTATTGATTAGCTTTGATATCTCGGCCAATTCGATCTTGTCTGTTGGATTGGAAGCTTTCATACTCTGGCGTTTCTTAATCAAATCTTTCGTCTCCTTAGACAGCTTACCGGCATCGTCTCTAACTATCCTACCGCCTACTTCTACCGCGCACTCAGTAATGATATCTGTGAAATTATTGTTCCTTGCCTCTAGGGTAATGTCGCCATCCTCAATTAGAGCTGAATACCTATTCTGTAGCGAGATCCTGAACTCTTCTGCCCTCCCCCTCACCGCTAATTCGTGGATGGGTTTCTTCTTACTAATCTGTTGCGTTCCTTCTTCAGATTTAGGCTCATTCGGGACCTCACCGTCCTGTGGTCACTGCATCGCACTTTCCCGATTACCTCTACATCTTGCATAATTGCGGGGGTGGAACACATTATGAAGTCGATTTCATTTTTAGTCTCTCCGTTATGACTTTTCCATGTCCATTTCCGGTTCTTCCGTTTGCTGAAGAAGCTATTCATGATTCGTAAGGTCTTTCGCTCTGCAAACTCAACTAGTAACTCCCCCCTCCTATTCCTAGAACCAATGCCATAGTCACCTACTGCCTTGTCTCCTGCCTGTTTTTTCCCTACCTTGGCATTGAAGTCGCCCATTAGTACAGTATACTGCGTCTTTACTTTTCGCATTGCCGATTCTAAATCTTCATAGAAGCTTTCAACTGCCTGGTCGCCATGACTACATGTAGGTGCATAGGCCTGTACAACCTTCAGTTTATACCGCTTATTAGGCCTAATTGCGATGCCTGCAACCCTCTCACTAATACTATAGAGTTTATCTATATTACCCGCTATATACTTATTGACAAGGCAACCTACTCCTAGTTGTCGCCTTTCTGGTAAACCTCGATAACACAGTACATGCCCATCCTTCAGTACAGTATATGCCTCATTCGGCCTCCTAACCTCACAAGCCCTATGACATCCCATTTCATGCCCTCTAGTTCCTCTAACAGCACTGCTAAACTAGCTTCACTAGCTAGGGTTCTAGCATTAAACGTTGCCAGGGTCAGTTTCCATTGGCGGCCTGTCCAGCGGAGCCCGGCTTTCTTAGCACCCCCTGCTGCGTCACAGGTCTGACCGCCGCCGTGGTCAGTTGTTCCGCAGCCGCTGGTGTCTGAGGGCCGGGGTTTTATGGAGGTTATCATAGGATGTTGTGGCCAATTACTGCACCAGGGAGTGCGTTGCCGGAGGTGTTCACCGGCATCAGGTCGCACCCCAAACCTGTTTATGCAATTCCATCGACACGCGGATTTTTTTTTTTTTTCATCCGGTGGAGAATTGCGCGGCTCCGGGATTTGAACCCCGTTCCTCTTGTATGCGAGGCGGATGTTCTACCGCCACGCCACCGCTGTAAGCTGGGGCATCATATGCTAGGGAACATTTCCATCACTCATTCGGTATTGCCAAAATATTTTTTGAAACAGTTGCCATCTCTGCTCAGATCTGTGGCATTCAGTTTGGCGCTGGAATAGCAAAAACCATTAAGCACCTCTGTGCGTTAACAAGCGGCGGCAAATGCGAAAATAACGGATTCGCCTCATTACATGGACACGAATAGCTGCACTAGAAACGGCAGAAAATATCGCCTCGTTTTTATTTCTCTCTAGCTCAGCGAAGTGTCTCCATTGCAGAGTAGGAATCGCAGGAAACACAAAACCGAGGTTTCTCTTGTGTCCTATCTCCCTGGGATAACATTCCAAACGAGACAAAAAAAATAAACACTTTTTGAATCACTTCATCTACTGGAGCTGTGTTTTCGGATTCATCATGCAAGGCCTTCTAACGAAGAGCACAGATTCACGATGCTAGCCCAAAATCAGCGTTCAGTGTGTTTTGCTGTGCACAGTGCTCTCCATGACTAGCACAGTGTTCTAAAGGACAAAAATGGACGCCGCACATAGTACCCGCTTACATTTTATCATCACAAAAAAGATAGCGAGGGAGCAGCCCTACGTCAGCACGCTTACACTCGCAGCCGGCGAGCAGCGGCCATCGACGGCGACTGCTACGCCGCAGCTTAGTCCTGCGCTTGCTCCGCCGGCCGGCTGGGCTTTTCGGTTACCTTTGGCAAAGACGGTACATCATCTGATGGATTGCGTAGCCGAACTCGTAATGCTTTAGTATTACTGCACTAAGCACATTCAAGTACACTGCTGCATTTTCTTTATCGTGAAGAGCGAATGCTCAAACCTACTTGTTCTAGTTTTTCTTTCCATTTTTTGTTCCTCTTCCGGATATTTATTTCACCATGAAATAAAAATTGATGGGACATTTTGGGCAGGACACAGTAGCTTGCGGTGTCTGTCAGGATCCCAGTATTGGCGTGCAACAAGCTCTCCAGGACATCAGTGATCTTTCTAACAATGAAAAGTTGCCCGCGAACGATCAAAGGCAAGTGGCATGCGACATGGCCCGGAGAAGGATATGTCGCATCTTGGCGTCGGAATGGTGGAGACAAGCCCGTCT